>BQNB010022406.1:0-63039 GCA_026074375.1 Tanacetum coccineum | reverse complement strand
CTTGCGAAACAGAAACTGAAGAAGGCCCTAGCAAGAGCTTCACTTCTACAATGAATCGAGCATTATGCCATTTATTTTTTTGTAATTCAGAGTAAGAAGAAGTCGTGTTTCTTACTTACTTCTGATCAAACTTAAGTTATTTTCTATCCAAATAGGGAAAGATTGTTGGGCCAATTTAGTGCCTAATTGTCCTTTGTATGGGATTTGTATGAAAAATATCCTAAGTAGAAAAAGAAGTCTCTAAACGATTTATGTTCAGCGAGTCATCCTTAAGAAGTCCTTTAGAGTCTGAAGATAAAGACTCGGCATAAACTGAGGCGATTCTTAACGAGTGAAGAAAGGTCCAATTTCATGATGATGGAGTTAGTAAGTGTTGACAATAGCTTACTAATTCCCTGAAGACCATCACTACAACCTGAAGACATATTGACGGGAACTTCCTAAATGCTAAAAGCAATGGGAGACATAAAGTACAAGAATGGTTACTTGTACTTTATTAAAGCTAAAGGCAACCTTTCCAATAATACAAAAGAAGAAAAAGAAGACAAAGGACAAAGAGTGGTTACTTGGTTCTTTGTGAAGCTTTCATGAGAAGCTTTGACTTTTGTGAAGCTTCCAAGAGAAGCTTCACCTTTTATTCTATAAGTATCAGGTTGTAATGCAGTGTATGGTATCCATTCCTAAATATACACATAATACTAAAGGTATTAGTTGATAGTTTTGATCATCTCCTAGAACTCACTAAGCGAAGATGCTTGTGGTTCATATTAGGAGAGTTTATTTGTCATTCAATCTCGGTTTTTGTTCCGTCAACAGCCGGGCATAATTCTTTGATTCATATCAATAAAGAGTTAAACGTTAAAAAGTACAAATTGTGTTATTAGTATCTTAATGGTCTCGTTTTAAATATATTCGTATATGTTTATCACGATTTTAGGGACCAACAAGTGGTATCAATAGCCTATGGATTATTCTTATGATCCAGATTCTTTTGAAAAGATTACTAATATAATTTGAGCTATGTCATAATAGTGTATCTTCAAAAATTGCTACTGATGTTGCAACTTTTAAGGGGGAGATATACAATATTATTGACTAAAAAGCCAAAACATAACCCAAAACACTCCCTATTCGAAAACTGAAGAAACATTCCTTCAGCTTTGACAACTCAACCAACCAAAACACTACACATCACCTATCTTATCTTCTAACAAGATAAGATAAACACAAAACAAACCACTACACACCAAAATAACAAGATCCACACATCATAACCATCAAAATCACTCACACAAACAAAAACAAAGAAAAGCCAAAACTATCACAAACAAAAAATCACCACAAACAAAAAATTAAATCACAAAAACAAAAATCTCCACTTCAACCTAATCAAAAACAAACAACCAAAACCTACAACCCAGAATCACATTAAACCCATATTTCACCCAACATGCCGGCATCGGTAAAAACGACGACAATAGTGGCTGCTATCACCACTGCCATTCAAACATCAAAACCTATCCATGTCAATAAATCTTAACCCCACAACAACTAAAACCAGATCTCATCATCTTCATACAAATACTCAGATTCATAATCTTTATTATGTCAAACAAGATTTCATGATCTATAACAAAAAAACCATCCCTCTCGGACCAACTCGAGAGTCACAACAAAACCCATATCACAACCATACCACATCCAGTCGTTAGATACCCCACCTTCGACAACAACAACAAACTCGTAAAACCCACATCTACTCACGACCGAATTCAAGGGGTATGCGTCGTCGATATTAAACAATTAAGAAACCACGACACATAAATAATGTCATCGATGGGCAAAAATGGGTAGCGTTGTTTGCTTTGAGGGAGTGTTTATTCAGTTTTAAAGGAACTGATAAGGGTTGTTCAATTATAATAAGGAGCTGACTTGGGTGTTGGTCAATATTTAAACCTCAAAACTAAAGACGAAAACGGTTGTTTAGCCTTCCGTTAAAACTGATGGATGATTATGGGTTGCTCAGTTTTTATAAAGATAGTTTTTTTTTCAGTTTTAATAGAAACTGAAAAGGGTATATGAGTTCAGCTTTCAAGAATATGAGGAAAAGGCTTCATTTTCTTGAATCTATAACTGAAAGATATATGGGTATATATCATGTGGTACGAAAAATGTGGGCATCAGTGGTATTCAATAAATAAAAGTGGGCTTGTGAGCCTGATATATATGAGTTATATGTTTTTGTGTTAACCAAACAAAACTGAATACTCCAACACTAAACCCTCACTCATGAAAAAAAAACTAAACCCTTTTAGTTTTAACCTATAAAACCCCAAAACTGAACCCCTTCAGTTTTGAAACCCTTGCTAAACTGAACCCAGTTGCTGAAGGAAGCTCTGAACCCCGTTTGATCAGCGAACTCCTAAAGCTGAACCTAAGGTCATCGAAATTACAAAACTGAAGCGGAATTTTCAGTTTTAAACTCAGTCGCTGAAGCTAAACTAAACGTCTTCAGTTTTCATCCTTCAACAAATTAAATTCTTGGACGCTGAACCAGTCACAAAACTGGTCACTGAACTGAACTGAATCCCCAAGAATAGCTAATGAGCTTCAGCAACTTTTACAACAAGGTATGCAATTATTTGTATTTTTGTTTGTTGTAACTCAGAGTAAGAAGAAGTCGTGTTGCTCACTTACTACTGATTTTTACTTAGGCTATTTGTATATTTAAATAGGGAGAGATTGTTGGGTTAGTCCCTAAGCCTTTCAATCTCTCAGAAGATTTAAATATAAAATCACCTAAGTGTAAACAAGTTGAACTGAGTTCAGCTTGTGTTTACTGAAGATACTTCAGCTTTAGTTCTTTAGGTACTTATTCAATTTAGGTTGCAGAACAAGAACTGATGAAGGCCTTTGAAAGAGCTTCACTTTTACAATAAAGAATCAAGAAGTGTAAACAAGCTAAAGTACCTTCAGCTTTAGTTTTTCAGGTACTTATTCAGTTGAGGTTGCGGAAAAGAAACTGAAGAAGGCCCTAGGAAGAGCTTCACTTCTACAACGAATCGAGCGTTATGCCATTTATTTTGTTGTAATTCAGAGTAAGAAGAAGCCGTGTTGCTCACTTACTTCTGAACAAACTTAGGTTATTTTTCTATCCAAATAAGGGGAGATTGTTGGGCCAATTTAGTGCCTAATTGTCCCTTGTACAGGATTTGTATGAAAAATATCCTAAGTAGAAAAAAAGTCGCTAAACGATTTATGTTCAGCGAGTCATCCTCAAGAAGTCCTTCAGAGTCTGAAGATAAAGACTCGGTACAAACTGAGGCGGTTCTTAACGAGTGAAGAAAGGTCCAAGTTCAGGATGATGGAGTTAGAAAGTGTTGACAATAGCGTACTAACTCCCCGAAGACCATCACTACAACCTGAAGACATATTAGCGGGAACTTCCTAAATGCTAAAAGCAATAGGAGACATAAAGTACAAGAGTGGTTACTTGTACTTTATTAATGCTAAAGGCTTTACCTTTCAAATAATGTAAAAGAAGAAAAAGAATACAAAGGACAAAGAGTGGTTGCTTGGTTCTTTGTGAAACTTTCATGAGAAGCTTTGACTTTTGTGAAGCTTCCAAGAGAAGCTTCACCTTTTATTTTATAAGTATCAGGTTGTAATGTAGTGTATGGTATCCATTCCTAAATATACACATAATACTAAAGGTATTAGTTGATAGGTTTGATCCTCTCCTAGAACTCACTAAGCGAAGATGCTTGTGGTTCATATTAGGAGAGTTTATTTGTCATTCAATCTCGGTTGTTGTTTTGCCAATAGCCGGGTATAATTCTTTGATTCACATCAATAAAGAGTTAAACGTTAAAAAGTACAAATTATGTTATTAGTATCTTAATGGTCTTGTGTTAAATATATTCGTATATGTTTATCATGATTTTAGGGACCAATAGCCAGAATACTTGTTTGGATTTTAGTATAAAACCCAGCTAGAGGCCCAATCAGCAGAAATGACAAACATTGGCCCACAACCGAAAATCTCCAGCCCATGAATTTGTTACCTGGTTTGCTATAGTTACTACAATACCCGATCCATAAACCCAGCCTGCCAAGACATTAGGATATATACTACACCCTAATTTTTAGCAACCCTAATCACATACATATTAACCTTCGCCCCCATCCATCTCCTTTCTCTCCAACGCCTACCACATTATACTCTCCCACCAAGAAGTTACTAGATTCATCTCTTTCACCTCTCAGTATTCAAATTATCTTCAAACAACAATCATAAACCCATTTTAACCATTAATTCCTTCAACCCAACCACGAACACCATTGACCCGTATATATCCATTATGAGCCGCTAGTCTTGTTCTTCATCCTTTTACAAAAGCACAAAAGATAATGGTCATTAAAATCTCTAAATTGAGGTCTCGGGTAGGTTTTGATTTGTTTGTTTTGTTAAACGAAAAGAAGAAAGAAGATAACAGATTTTTTATCTTTCTTACTTTGTATTCATATATTAGAAACAAATTCGTGATTATTATTGTTTAAACCCAAAGAGTCTTCAAAATATTTCTAATAGAGGTTGACTAAATATGAGATCTTGTAAATGTTGGAGATGGGGTTGTAGATTGTATGAGGGGGATGGGATATGGTTGGATTTGTTGTATCTTGTGAATGGAGATAGGATTAGGATTAGTAATGTATTTCAAATTGTTGGCTATTGTTCGTTTGTGATGCATTAATAATCTGTTCTTCTCTCTCGTCTTGTCTTTCTTTGACTCGGTTATAACCGGTTGAACTCATTGAGTTGACTCAACTGAGTTGACTCGGTCAATTCAGTAATTACCGAGTTGACTCGGTTTGAGTCTGCTTATTTAGCAAAAATAAGTCTAAACATATTTCGCATAAACCTGTTATGTCATATTTTGTAGAAATAACATCCTGCTTATTTCGAAGTATAAACAAACTGCATATTTCGCAGAATAAATACACTGCATATTTCGCACAATGAACTTCAACCTGCTTATTTCGCACAATAAGGCACAATTTGCTTATTTCTCACAATAAAGCACAACCTGCTTATTTCGCAATTTAAAACTAACATGTCATATTTTGCAGCCTTCAAAACTAGTACTTATTTCGCAACCTTCATACAAATAAGCCCAGAAATAAGATACCCAAATAAGCAGTTTTACACCCAAATAAGCTGCTACTAGGTTGTTTACCCACAGAATAAGTTAAAACCCCAAATACGCATAAAATAAGCTCGAAAATAAGCTGTTAAATAAGCCAGGAAAAGAATAACCCAATAAGCCTAACCATTAAAGTGACAAGAAGTGACATAAAAAGTGACAAAAATGACAGATTTGAAATATAAAGGTTGTTACAGATCTGAGACACAGGACCAAATAAACCAAACCCACCTGACCCAAGAATGAACATAGTTAGCTCTTGATACCAAATGTTAGTTTTAAAGAATCATTGATTCGGGGGGTCGAGGAGACTCAAACCATAAGATAGTCATGATTCTAGTGAGAGAGAGAGAGAGGGGGGTAGAGAGAGAAATAAATGTGTAAAATAAGATGAAATGGAAAATGTTACAAGAGTCTCAACCCCTCCATCGAAGCCATGGAGAGGTATATATACCACCATACGTTACACAAATATGCAATATTGCCTATTCTAGTCCCTGCGTATGGTGGTATGATAAACTATGGTAATTCCGTAATGTCATCACATAAAATGAATTTCTAACAAGATGGAAGAGTGTACCTTAATTAATTAACTAATATTGCACACATACACAAAATGGTACTATGTACTTAGGCTTGGTTATCTAGGCTAACTCTTGGTTATTAACCACTAAAACAAACAAATCATGTTCTCTAACAATTCCATATAGTACTCTCCATCTCTAATCTCATTGAAAACACCATTAAAACATCAAGAACCTTTAACAAAAAAATGTATAATTTGGAGGAGTCCGCAAATGTCACACCCCGACTAAGGTGGAAACACGAGGCGTGACGGAGGATTGATCGTCATAACACAAGATAACAATATAGAGAAAACTAAAATGCATATCATAAGAGTGTCACGACGTCCTCCGACAGCAAGTATGAAACTTGTGTCAAGACAAGTCGAAGAACACAACATATAGTCTAAGTATTACAACCAAGCTCCCACACATGGGGGTAATACATGCCTTAAAATAATCCAAAAGCTAAATTTAAACAAAGTTCCCAAATGCAAGTCTTTCAAGATATGATCCATGAAGGATGCCCTTAGGTCTGCTAAAGCCTGCTATCCTAATCTCACTGATTATTCACAATACCTGAAAATGATACTCGAAAGGTCAACATTACATTGGTGAGCTCGTAGGTTTAGAAGTAAACCCAGTTGATGTGCTATAGTTTAAGTAGTGTACAATTGTGTAATATGAAAGCAGAATGCATGCAATAATAATAAAATTCCAACATATCAGTACATCATATCATAGCAATCCAAACCCAATCAACATGTCAATAATGGTCCACGCGCTTATAGATTTCCAAACCTATCGCGTACCAGCTGAAGCTATACAGTCGGCTAAGTAGTATTGAGTAGAAGTCCAAAAAGGGAACTTCGCATAAATAGATCTCATGGCATTCTTATAGAAAGAATTCGCATAGCATTCATACACGTAAACATAGGCTCATAGCATTGTCCAAAAAAAATAAGAGGTTTTGCACAGTAGTAAAAGTAGTTGAAATAGGTTTTGAGTATTATTTTCCCCCACAACAAAAAGAGTTTTAATAACAGGTGGGGCTATGAGAAACCACCTTAAACAAGTGATAGTACTGAATATTATGATCAAACAATATATCAATGACTGTCCACCAACACCTAACTAGTTAATGTCCCGATTCAGAAATGTTTTTTCAAATGTATGATAAAAGTTGATGCGTAGAAGTCCAAAATGTTGCGTTGTGCGGAACTCACATTTAATGTTAGTGATACGCATTGACTTGTTGATGATTTAGACTAAATGATAATATGTCAAAGTAGTAAAAGATTAGATAATATATACTTATACTACTTAAGAAAGTAGACGAGTAAAAATATCAAGACTTAGATAATAGTTATTAATAAATATGTTCCGGTAGTCTCAAGTTACCTAGTTTAATTGTATTAGTTATGAAAAATGACACGTTTTAGTTACGCTAAGTCATTAATAGAGGTTTTATAATTTATAAACATAAAAATATATTTTTCGTCTTTTAGTCGGTTTATTAAATAATTATATTTATTATTTTGTCTTTTGTCGGATTTCTAAGAAATTATGTTTTTAGTAAATATTCTAAGTATAATATTTTTATGAAATTTCAGCATGACTCGTTCGTTTATAAGATGTTTCCAAGGTTTTAAACCTCATTTTTCAAACACTTTCCTTTACATAAATCAATTCCGACAAAACGACTAAAAATCCACATTTCGCGTTGTTTATCAAGAAGCATTTCCTTCAAATGACTATTTGGCTATCCAAATTTATATACTCGTATAATTTGTTACCAAGAGTCCGCTTTTATCTTTCAAAATGTCTATTTTTAGCGTTATAAAGGCCCATGATGCCCAATAGTAGTCCAAAATATTATTATTAGTTTTAAAACTCGTTTTAGGCTCATTATCAAGCCTATTAAGAAAATAAGTCTAACGAATAATACACAAAAGAAGCCAAGGCCCACAGACCAAGACTAAGCTATGGTTTGGGCCTAGCTTATTGGGTCGTGGCCTTTTAAGCCCTCAATAAGCTATTTTTAGCTTATTATTAAGTCGTTGAGCTACACGAATTCTTAGATATCAAAATAAGCTATAACCAAAAGCCATGAAAATAAGCCGGACCAAAATAAGGTCCACAATAAGTAGCGGATTATTGGGCCTTATTGTGCCGTGGGTTTTATAAGCCCAAAATAAGCTATGCTAGCTTCAAAAATAAGTAAATAAGCTACGAGTACTTTTAGTTACCAAAATAAGCTATAACAATAAGCTACAAAAATACGGTGAAAGAGGTAAATGACCAAAAGTACTCTCTTGGTTTCCTCTTTTTCTTGCCGATAGCAAATAAGCTCCAAAATAAGCTATACAAAGCTTATAAATAATCTAAATAAGTATTAAGCTATTTAGTACATAAAAGTTATTCAACCATCACGTCCAAAATAATAAAATGGTCTTTTCCCTGTGCCCTTTTACCCACGTTCGAACCAAACGACACCCCTTTTTCATTTATTTCGAAACTTTAATCTTTTGATTTTTAGAAAACAAACTGTACAACCAACATCTATGCTTCATAAAGCATTCAAAAGTACAAGAATATGTGAAATAAGATGACTTACAAAAAAGGGTTTTGAGGATGAAATTTACACGAAACCGACAACCCAAACGTTGTTTTAAAGAAACCACGCCTATTAGAATCAACCTGGACGAACTTACTTTCATGTTTTTAATCAAAGTTGGAAAAATGAAGTGTGTGTGCTTGCGTCCAAAATAAGCAAGAATGGAGAGGAGAGAAAATTATTTTTGATCTTGACTTGGCACTTTGAAAATGGATGAGACAAAAGTTATATGCATGCATGGGACAACATAGCTAAAAAATGCCTTGTGGGGCTCAAACCGGTTGGCACCTTAGGGGGATCCTAGGTGCGTTTTGGCTCTTGTCGGGTTACTAAACGATCATAACTCGCGATTTAAAATGTGACCTGAAGTTTTCTTGTATTTTTATTAGATGTAAAAATGTTTTTAGATGAAATTTGAATATTTACACTATGGGTAAATAAGTTAAATTGTTCTAAATTTATTATGGACCGTTTATGAACGTGTCAGAACGCGTTATTTGATATTTTAAGCCGTTTGCAAGACAATCTCCCGAAGATTGATCAAATATAAATATAATCATATATAATGAGATAATTAAATAGAATAATAACACTAATGATCATATAGATAATAAAATGATTATCGCTAATCACGGAAATTGGTCTGACAGAAACAAAAAATGATAAAAGTCAAAGGACTAAAATAGAACATTATAAACTATAAAATTCGCAAGGGTTACAGCAAATAAAGGAGATATAGGAGAAAGCTCAAAGACGTTGAAAAGAAAATTTGAAACAATGAAGGGGTGTGAAGGGGATGAAATAATTATGTTTGAGTTTGTATTGAGAGGATTTACGGAAAGTGAGATTTGGGATAAGATCAAGGAACCCTTAAGCCCAAAGTTGAATGAGGATGAATACTCTATTTGCTGTGAGAATACAACTCATATGATGAATGCCCTCAAAGAAGCAAGAATTGAGTCAAGAGAAATGCTCTTGTCTATTCATCATAGCCTTAAGATGCTTCTTGATATCATATCTAAGATGAATAGAAAGTTGGAGGATGAGAGGATCAAAAAGGATGGCAAAGGGAAGGAGAAAGTAAATGACTTCTAGAAAATAGGATCATAGGAATGCCTAAATAAGTAGAAATGTTATCTTTTGTGTAAGGCACTAGCATAGTGCTTTTATGTCAAAGTACTAGTATAGTGCTTTCAATATGGATGTATGGATCCACAAATTTAATGATGCTATGAAGTTTATTTCGCTAAAAAGAGATGCATGTTTATTGCCATGATTGTATTCATTAATGTTTCCAAGATTCCAAATAGTAAGATAACCCATCTTGGACTTGCATATGTATATGTCTTGTTGCTTGTGTTGTTTTGTGTTTACTTGTTGCTAGTTGTAGCCAAGAAAACCTTTGAAGGTAATGCTCTTGACCCATGAATCCCCGCCTTGGAACAAGGGGGAGCAATGATCTAAGGGGAGCATGTATAATGGTATCTATTCTTATCTTCTACAAAGATATCAACCTTCCATTCAAAGTCAAAGATCCCACATTTTTGATTTGACAAAAAGGGGAGAAGGAAAGCGAAGCTTTGAAGCTTATGAAATCGGGAAAAGCAAGCCTTTACGGAAGCAAGAGAGCCATAGCATACATGGAGCTATGTAAGACTCATAAGGAGAATACAATGTTCAAGCTTCACCAAATTACAAGGCCAAGATCAAGACGCGAACTTCATCAATGGCGTTCTTCATCTTCGCTACGTTTGTAATTTTATCTGCTTTCTGAAATATTATTTGTCATCATCAAAAAGGGGGAGATTGTTGGTGCAACATTGACTATGATCTCCTTTATGTTTTAATGATGACAAATAAACATTCGTAAAACGTAAAATCACAAATGGTAGCTAAAATCCGCAAAACGCGTGCCCAGCGTACCACACGCGAAATCCGTTTTGCGGATTTAACACTTGTCGGATTTCCTCTTACCCGACACATGTGTAAACTTCAATAAAGGTATGTACTTGATATTTAAGCATGTGGTAGTAACACAAAATGAAGTTTAGACTAGAGAGAGCGTAAAAACAAATCCTCTTGTTTTTTTCCATAAAACTCCGACTTCAAATCATTTTATTATCAAACGCCTCACTAGCCAAGCCGAACTCTTTCTAAAACCCAGTAATGAGCATGCTCCAACATACCCATAACAAAATATTCATTTGGGACTTAAATCCGGATTTTATATGATCTTAATCATATAACGGGCATTACCCCCGTAATGGTCAAACTAAGTAAAAGGCCACTTTGCATAAATGCATCTTTTCCCGTTATGGGATATGCTTTACTTATGATGCAAAGCACTTATCCTGTTTGCATCATAATGATCAAATCCATTGTTGCTCAGATTAATTGATCCTAATCATGTAACGGGTTTGACTCCTTTATTGGTCAAACTAAGTCAAAGGTCACTTTTTGTAAACACATCCTTTCTCGATTTTGTATATGCTTTACTTACGATGCAAAGCACTTAGCTTGTTTGCATCAAGATGATTAAAATGTTGATTATCTTGGATTAAAGTTTTAATGACTAATTGAGTTTGTGGTAGTTGAAAGTTAATTATACTTTTGACTTTTCTCACTCCTTTACATATAAATGTGTTTACAAACTCACATGTATTCCTCACATGTACAAGTCCTCACTTCTTCTACACAGCCTTATTCTTCTTAATTACTTGTTAACCCTTTTTACTCAACAAGTGATTTCATTCTTCCACACACACTCCAAACATACTCTTCCTTAAACCATCCCATACTCACATATGCCTAATCTTGCCTCTCTTATTGGCAATGTGATTATTAACCCAAATCAACCATTTGATTTCATCCTAAACACCATCAACTTCATACTTATCCTCTTAAATACTCTTCAAGCACAAACACCCTTCTTCACATACACCTTCACCAAATAAACCTTAAATCTTATCCTCTACAATATTCCCTTACACGATGTACTTCTCTTGTACTTGTTGTACCTTTATGTCTCCTATATTCCCAACCAAAATCTTCTATATCTTTTTAAAACATTCTCCACCACATATCCACTATTCACCTTCTTCTCTATATAATTCAAATTACACACACACACACTTCTTCATCTCAACACTTGATCAAGGCATGTCACCAATCCAAGTTCTCACACTCCTTGCTTCTCTACTCTTAGATTGTTTCTCAAACAAACAAAACTAACACACTTTTACCTCTACCTTTGATCAAGCCATCTCATCAATCCAAACTCCCTCATTCTATTCTCAACCATTGGATTGATGATTTATCTTAAACAAACACAAACTCTCTCTTCTCACTCGCATAACAAACATAACCTTCTTATCACCCTTGATCTTGCCACTTAACCAAGTGTACTCTTCACATCCTCACCCTTTATTTCAAACAAGATCAAGAGGCTCCTTTCCATCACATCATGTCACATCATGACAACTCATTGCCAACTCATCATTCATTCTTATCCAACATGTTCTTGAAAGATTTGAAATTCAAATTTAAAATTCTTCCCCTCTTTCTCACCAAGCAAGGAATATTCCAAGAATATTATCTTGGTTCTTAACTAGCCCATTCTATCTTTAGTTGGATCAAAACTAGGCTAGTTACACATTTGAGGAATACCCAAAATACCTTTTCTGATAATTCTTTTCTATCTTTACTTTATCGGATAAGCAAAACGCTTTTAATACTTCACAAACGTTTTATCAAATGGCTATTTAAGTTGGTTGACCTTGAAAATAAGAACGATTAAAAGGTCCTAGTGTGAAGTACAATTAGAGGTTTAACAAGAGTGGGTATTTAAAACGCCAAAGTCCCAAAGAAAACAACTTCGGGATTCTGGCGTGCTGGCCACACGCTAACACGTGGGCAACGCGCCAGACTCGAATTGTTTTAAAACAATTTGGGACTCTTGGCCTATAAATACCCACCCTTGGCCTTTGTATTCATCACCTCTTGCAAACATTCTTTCCTCTCTACTCTCTTCTCTAATCCTCTAAATCTAAACATTAAAGTGTTCTAATCTTCTCATCTCATCATTATATTGAAGTGAACACATATCCGAAAGAGAGCCACACATGTACCTAATCCATACTTGTGTGTTTTGTCGAGGGTCTTCTTTCGCATACCCTTTCTTTTAGAATTGAGTCTCTAAGCTAGGTTAGGGATTTGATTCTTAAATGAAATTGTCTTTGATTATCGAGTTGTAAGGGAAGTCTTGTATCCACGGATCAAGCCTAGATCATTGGGGATCTAGTTGGGGTTTGATAAGCTTTCAAGGGGAAGGCTTTTAGAGTTCATAGGTTAAGTCGAATCACGAGTTCTTAGGGGTGGATTCCGAGGGTGGAATACCGTAGGTAATAACTCTTCTGTGTGAGCGCCGAGCTTTGTTGAAAGTCAGTGGAGTTAAATTGTAATACGATTTGTAGTCCAACCATAGGCGTTATACTAATATAGTATCCGGATGAACGTAGATTTGCGCCAAACTGACGTACGGAAGGACTAAACCTCCCTTTCCGAATCAGTATATAATCGTTGTGTCCTCTCTCTCTCTTTTTCTCTCTATCTACTTATTGTTCTCATTGCAAGGTATTATAGTACACCACTCGGCTCTTTCGAGACTTGATGTTTTATAAACTTCGAAGAAGTCAAGAAAACCGAATTCACACCCCCCCCCCCTTCTACAGTTCTATAGTATCATCAAAACTTTATTTTCTGGTCTTGTGATATCTAACTTGCCAAAAAATAGCCCACTCTTAAGAGCTCGTAACTCCTACTAACTCCACATTGTTGCCTGATTAATTTCTTGTACATTTTGATTAGGAAAAGAAAAGAGATATTGAAATGGCGAAAGAGTTGTTGGGGCAATGTCAGGAGCTACAGTGTAATACATGTGAGGGAGGAACTTATAACCCAGCTGAAAAACTTGTCTGGGTTCGTAGCTGCTTTAAAAGGTGCAACATTTCTCACGAAAGTTCAAGATTGGGATTTAGAGAAGTTCGTCGAGATTATGAGCATGGTCACTGAATCATTCAACCAAGTGATAAAAAAATTGTTCAGGAGATTAGGCGTGTGTAAGAGGTTTTTGGTATACGGTTAGTGTTTCGGGTTTTTTTTGTAAACGGCACTGATGATGGTGGTTGTTTTTTTGTAGCGGTATGTGTGTATGATATGTATATAGTCTTTATCTATGAACAAAGTTTTTCTAGTTGTATGTGTGTATGTTATGTATATGGTCTTTATCTATGAACGAAGTTTTTCTAGTTAAACTGCTTTTTTTTCTTATAAACTATCATATATAAGATAATGTTCAAATTTTCTATTTTCTTCTACGCCAAATATAAGGCATCCGAGACGTAAAAATGTGAGCCTATAATGTGTGATGTTTTTTGATAGTGTTATCAAACTCGGATCGCATGTTGGTAATGCATATGCATTCTATGCGCCAGGATTTGATCAACCTATGATATCGGATAACAATGATCCATCGGAATAAAACCACATTAAAAACATCACACAAATGGTTATAACATTCACAGATACTGGTTAGTTAGCAAGGAATAGCTTTGTTTTAGCTTAAACTGATAAAAAGGCCATGTCTAGGATATACATAAAAGATATTGTTGTATCAAAAATCACACATTGTTTATCCTATCATCTCTCAGCTTGCATACATACATAGTTAGAAATTGGATAAGTGTTTTTTTGGTACAAAGTGTATGGGGTGGCTTTAGTCAAGCCTGCCAAACTACCCGCACTAAAAGATAGTGTTGTATCAAAAAGAATACAGAACCACATCAAGGTATTCACTTAACTTTGTTTTGTGGGTGCAGGTACTTAAGCTTGTCAAAATGTCTATAGTTAGATACACATAAAACCCGACATCTCTTTAGCACCTAAATGACGTTAGTCTTTAAAAGACATCATGACAAATTCGGCTCAGATTAATTCATGTCTCGGTTGCCATCATAGAGGTTGCTAAGCCGAGTCAATATCGCACTTAACCACCCTTTCATTTTGCGCTTTAAAACAACTAACTTGAAAGATCGTCACTAACAAATAAAACATAGGTTATAACACTTATGAAATCAGCACTTACGACCAAAGCTTATACACATCTCATACACAGCTTATAACTACATGTAGGGGTGTTATCGGGTTATCGAGTCGGGTTTTGATTTTAAAAATTCACCCGCAACCCAACGCTATAAGGAATCGGGTTTTCGGGTTTGGATTGTATTCAGGTCAGGTTGTGGCAGGTCGGGTTATTCGGGTTATCGAGTGACACTACAAATGAGGAGCTAATAAATTATCAAAGATCACTTTGATTAAACAACAATGATTAACAGAACTATGTAGGTAGTATGGTTAGGTACTTTTATGCATATATTTTCTTTTTTGAATTGTTTATGTTATTAGATGATTGATATTTGACATAAAAACTTTGACAGATTCATATAAATTTCTAGTTGTTTAGATAACAAGCAAGAAAACTCGCGACTTGCGGCGAGGCATATTTTTTTGGCGAATCGATTTTGAATGAATATTGAATGAGAATGTGTCTACGCGTTACGGCGAAGCTGACTTGTATGCAACACATGTAGTTTATTTCAGTGAGCATTTTTTAACAATCACGGATACGTTATTTATAGAGCGAACGACTTTTAGTATGTATATAAATATAAATATGAATGGAAAATCTGTTTTTAAATACAGTCGTCTGACAAAAATTATAGGTTATTTATATGATTTAAACTTTCACAGAATTGTACGTTCCTGACTTATGTTGTTTATTTTAAAGTTATTAGATAGTTTATGGTGTGTTTTGAAAGTCTTTTTTTTTAATATATAAAAATTAAACTTAAACATTTTTTATAAAATCGTACGTATGTCAGAAGCATTGCAATATTGGGCTCGTTTTGTTCGTAATTCGAGATCTTTCCACGAGTATTTTTTGATCTGAAAAATCGGTAGATATGTGTTATATATTTGAGAAATAAAGTTTATTATTTAAAAAGTCGTAAATAGTTAAAAGTTGAGGGTACGTTTTGTAAGTTTTTTTTTCTATTTATATTAAACTTCAACATTTTTTATAAAATCATACGTATGTCAGAAGCATTGCAATATTGGACTCGTTTTGTTCGCAATTCGAAGATCTTTCCTATGGTATTTTTTTATCTGAATGAATCGATAGATATATGCTATATATTTGCTAAATAAAGTTTATTATATAAAAAAATCGTAAATAGTTAAAACTTGAGAGTTAATTTTGTAACTTTAAACTTTTTATCGACGTGAATTTTTATTTTTATTTTCCCGGTTTTTGCCGTTTTCGGCCCGATGTCGAAACGACTGCGTTTTATATGAGAAATGAGTATTTATAATTATGTTTGTCTACATTAATCAACGAACAACTTCTGGGCTGATTAGTATATTTGACAACCTGAGATCATATAATTTAAATCTTATATATCATTTGAGATGTTTACAAGATAAATTGTTGTGGTTAGTGGCATAGACTTATGTAATAGCGTCCTTGAATTTTAGAGAACATGAACTAATAATAAATCATCATCACATCATATAGTTTTATCAATATAGTTTTAGAGACAAACTAGAGCACTCTATGTATACATTCTTGATTGTCTATGTAACCTTATTCCTCTATATATACATCTCATTGTAACCTTTCTCTTACTAGATTTAAGAATTCAAACCTTAATGTAATACTGCATAGTGCAGTCGGTGTTTTATCCGGTTGACTTGATAACATTAATTATGTAACCCGAACCCGACCTGATAACATTGTCGGGTTATCGGGTTCGGGTCAAATCAAGATTTTTTTAACCCGCTAAGTTTTAGCGGGTTCGTGTCGGGTCAACCCGACCCAATGACAACCCTAACCACATGTCATACATAATTTATACACTTATGACCATAACTTATACGCAGGACACACTATGACCACAGCTCATATAACAAAAGCATGTTGTTTCGGGCAGCTAAAGAACAATGTCGTTTGACCCTATTAAACTAGGCAATATAAGTGAGTGATAAAGTTGGCTCAAATTAATTTATGTATCGGCTGCGAACATAGAGGTTGTTAAGGTGAGTCAATCTTGCACTCAACCATCCTACCATTTTGCGCAGCAAAACAACATACATGAAAGATCATTACAACCGAATGAAACACAGCTTCTAGCATTTATTAAATCATAATTTATGACCACGTCTTATACAGAGCTCAAAAAGACGAATTTGGAAGATTTCACGACAAATACCATCACACCGTGATCAAGACATCCTTTCATTTTGCCACAACCAAATAAAACACAACTTATAGCAACTATGATTATACACAGCTTATAACAGCTCAAAACGAGCGTTAGGTGAAAGGGACTATTGGTGTATATTGTATTAGCTTCTGCAACCCTAACTAGTTGAAGATTGTCCTAACATGATCTTATAACCTAATATCTACAACCAAATTGGCCTTCAACCAGGCCATTCCATGGATAGACTCACGCCATAAAGTCACAACAATTTAGCACAGAATACTAGACGAAATTAATAAAAGAAAATGAACAAACCAAAAGCCAATAAATAACCGAATAGCAACTATCACCCTAAAAAATGAATGAACACATCTGAAACTACAAAGAACCACCACAAGCTTCATCTACTGCTATACGACATATTTACAGCCTTCCCTTCCTATACACATATGTTGAATAATACCAAAGAGAAATGGAATTTACAATTTGCAGATCTATATATGTATTATTTATATATCTAATTATATATAAATATACGTTCATAGAACCTGTACTGTATCCACACTTCTGGCTGAATATGCTGCTGCCAGCATTGCCGATCCAATCCCCGATCCATCTTCCATCACTTTAAGAATCACATATGGGGCAATTTCTTCCCCTAATATCTCTGCTACAGCTTCATTAAGATATTCTCTAAACATGGTGTAGCTTGTGTATAATCCACCCTCGACTGCTACCACTGTTCTTCTCATTTTACCACTTTTTCCACCTTTGATTCTTCCACTTGTAATGCCGCCAGTGCCATCTCGTCCAATCTTTTTCAAGATTCCGACAATACCCGCAGCTGCCAGCCTGGCAGCCCGTCTTGTCACCACGTCACATACTTTGACAACAAGTTTCCTAACCTTTAATGACACGTCACGAATCTGATAACAAAAACATTTTGTCAAAATAAAGAGGATGAACCAACTTTAACAAGTAGTCAACTGTAACGGGTCAATACAAATTAGGGTTAAAACATGTCACTGTTAAGTAGATGCCGGAAAGTGATTGGCAAGTTTGATAAGAAACTAAGCAAGCTTATACTTTTTTATCAAAATTCTTTTTTAACAAAAACTAATGTGTCAAATATATTTTACAAAACGTATATTATTAATAGAAACTTGAAAGGAAACATCTTACATCCAGGGTCTCTTCTAAAATCCTGGCAACTTCTTTCAGATCAAAGGAGTCGTCTTCATGCATGGCCGCCAGCAACGGTGTACTGAGTAATATGAAGAGAGAAAATCAAACTTTACCCTCTAAACTTTAAGCTTATGTAACACTATGAATCATAAAGCCAAACTGTAGTCAAAATGACTAGAAGCTCATAAATTCTGATTTATAAGGATGTGGCTTAGCCTAATTAACGATCAAGTTGACAAACTCCAATTTAGCTTAGAACATCTACCTCATCCGTCACTAACTCAAGTCAGCCCCAAGCACCAAATTCAACCACAATTTACTGATTTAAAATCGGGGTAATAGAAAAGATGACTGTTTTTATAATATAAAGACGACCACTTTAGTAGAAAAAGGATAAAGAAGAAAGTGGGCGGCTTTAGCAAATTCTGATTGGAATAAAAAGGAGGACCACCACTTACAAGTTAAGGAAATAAGTTCAATGACCATATAAGTAGCAACTTAATAAAATAAAATAAAAAGATAAAGATTCGCCGTTCTTCTCGTATAATATTCTAAACTGAAGATGCAATAAATAAAGATATACAAATGATTCAGACTCCACAGCAAGACACTACATCCCTAGTTGTTAACATATGGTGTGTGAATCCAAAAGTTTCCATGAAAACCTAAAGTTTAACACTTATTTTTTGTTAACACTGACCACTTAAAAAACTATTTATTTGAAAGCATTAATAATGGCATAGGAAATAATCAATTCAATGCAAGGCTCTAATGTGTGCATTAATTTTTTACATATGATGGTTGCCTATTGTTGACCTAGGAACATAGATCTCCCTTTGAATTTACATGCCTATTAAAAATGTAAATTAACACCATCAATGTTTCCACCTCCCCGGTCTCGGTACTAATTTAGGCTCAATATAAGAATCTCGCATTCAATGCATCTTACAATAAACAGCATATGATAAAGCATACCTTAACGCAAACCGTGCTGACAGCTTAGATGAGACTGGTCCAAATATATCAGATTCTAAAGATATCTTGTGGATTACTCTTCTTACAATGTCACCTAGATACATTCCTGAAATCATTTTCTCAAAACCCTGCAGCAGTATCCCTGTATTAGTCACAGGATTATTAAATGCAAAATGAGAGTGTACAAAATGAATAGCATATGCAAATAGAGACTCAACATGATACAAAAATAACCTGGTCATTTGGGTTCTGGCTCTCAGCATCTAGATCAATGTCATAAGATGTTCTAGGCAAATGTGAAGACCAAAAATTACCCCATTCCATGTTGATAACCTGATTGACATTGAATTACATAAGTGCAATTGAACCATTTCTCTTTTCTAATTTTTATAGGTATAGTGTAGAAAGACCAAAGATACCATGCCTCCTGAAGTCGTAAGAAGACCTTGACATTTTATAACAGCATCAGCCCGCTCAAAATAGCAGGCATTGGTACCAGTCCCGATAACCACTGCAGCTACTGTGTCTTTATCATAAAAATGCCCCAGAGCCAATGTTCCCACACTATCGTTCACCTGTTTACAAGTGGATCCATGCATAAGATTGTTGTCGCGATTTTGTTAAATAGCACCGTAAAAGATTTCCTAAAACACACTTGAGTATACAAATGCAATGCTTGTGTCTGCACTAGGTGATCTCAAGTATGGTTCAAATTATATAAAACCAAGTATTCTTCACTGAAAAGCATAGATCATGTTCTAAATGGTAGGTGACTAAGGGGCTGTTTCTTTTTTTTATCTGTTTGGAAAATGTCTCCTTTTGCATAATGATACCTGTTTCCAGTTGGTCTTGTATGAAAATTGTGTGTTTCTTTTTCTTTCTTATTAACAAATATTAATAACATAAATTACCATTTTAACATTTAATTGAATCAACATCTAAGATCAAGTAATGACTTGTATACACATTGCAACATCAATATACAATTTTCTTTAGTGACCATGTTCGATTAGTATACAAAACACAGATCTGGCCTTGCAAAAAATTTGGATATGGAACACATAATTCATAAAAACCCAAGTGAATCTACTTATTATCCATATAAACTAAACACAGATCTGACCTTGTTTTCTTTTGACCAAAACATATTAGAAAAAAAAACCTTTAGTTGGTAACCCATCTTCTCTAGGACTACGGTTCCACCATTAAAAAAATTGAAGGTTTGAGCAAATAGCAAAACCTTGAGGAAAGTGGCATGTCAGTGAAGAAGTGAGCGGGGAGGGAAAAAACTAAACGCTTAGAAAGTCGCCGACGGGAAGGATGGTTGGGGTAACAGCTCCGGTGGTGATTGAGGTTGGTAGGGAAGAAACATATTGATGGTGAGAGAGGATTAAATGGTCTCAGTTGAATATTGACGATGATAAAAATAGAAGATAAAAAATATGAAGGCTATGTGAAGTATCCTAGATAGAAAAGGGATAGGTTTTTACACCCATTTAGATTCAGGAAATCACTTTGGGATAAGCAAAAAAGAAACAAAAGTTAATCCTAGCTGGGAAAGAAAATGTTACCAAAAGACCCATTAAGCAAAAAGTAAACACCCCCTAAGTTGACACAAGATACAGATTTTTATGTTATTTACCAAATAATATATTATCTCTTTTACGCATGGTTCAGCCCACAACTTGGGTACACTAGCGACTTTCTTTTATTGTTTTGGAATTGTGGTTAGGGTTTACAATCACATTTAAGGTTTTTTTTTCCTGGAAACCATGGTTTCCAGTCCTTTAGACGATTAATCCACAGGGTTTGAGCCCACCACCACACAGACTCGGACCGGGTAAAGCCCCCCCCCCCCTTCCCCCTTTTTGGGAAGGTTGGTGTTGCCGAATCAAAGTTGTTTGCGCCTATCAGGAATTGAGCTTGAGACCTCTCACATTTTAGTGATGATAATCACAAGCCTTTTACCACTATAACTATTCTGAAATATTCATGCTGGCTGATTTTCCATCGAGGGGCGACGGCACAACCAGGAAGCCATGACATCCTAAACATCCAGCTTGGTAAGGGTTTGGCACACGGGGTAACATTCAAGCTTCACAACTCAATACATATCTCATGTGGTGGCATTTACATTATGGAATCAATGCCCATAGCCCAAATGGATATCTCCTTCATGAAATTTGACAATAACTTTATACTGCCGCTGCCAATATAAGGAGAAAAACTTGTTTATGCTATACCATAGACTAACCATACGCACCAAAAGGGTGGTCAGATCTACTTATATCTCCACAGCACCACAAGATACAGAAAGCCATGTGCATTCTATGTAGAATCTAAGTTCTTTCATCAACTTAGATTACTCAAACTGTTTTCAAAGTCCAAATTGTAAATTTTGGAAGGTGTTTGGAATTGTGTCTTAGGTGTTTAAAATTGTGTTTTGTGTTTTGGGCCTCGCACTCACTATTTTCTATGATGACTTTCTTTGTTCATGGTTTGATATTCTGGTGTCCTAGACGTAGAGAAACCACACCAATCCATCTCGAACTTGGTGGTTAAACTCTACACCTCATTATACTTGCTAAATATTGGTTGAAGTTCAGTTTCTTCCCTAATCTTGTATAGAGGTCTACTGCCATATTTGGAATTAAATACATTTCGGCGACTAATCCACCTGGCATGTGACCTCGTTTATATTTGGACTCACCCAACTCTTACAAATGTATATTTATTTAACCGATTAAATCAAATAAAGAATACTAGTAACATATACAAGGATAATCAGACTCATTTAAGACTTGCGCAACATCACTTTAGTCGTTGATTGCCCTGCCAACAATCATTCATGGCTTTACTAAAGCACTACCCCAAGTCATGACGAAACATCTACGACCCAACTTATACAGATTTATATATTTGCTATCATCAAACAACAAAATACCCAATCCCGCCGGAGCGAGGTATGGGGGAGGTAGGATTCAAACAAACACACCCCCACCCGAGGGTAAAGGATTAAGGGACTGCTTCAAGATAATTGGATGAAAGAAAGTATGTAATTTATGACAGAGGCAACTACAATCATGTTTTAGACTTTTAAGACCTTTAAAGAGGTTAGTTATCCTTGTATAGTTGTATATGTTGGTGGTAGAAAATGCTTAAAGTTAAACACATACATCTTTCAGGGTGATTCAAATAAGTCCTTTCTAAAAGAGGCCACGTAGCAATGGTGGGAGGCTAAAGATGTGGAGCAATGGTGGGAGGCTAAAGATTCTATACAAGATTTTAGAGAAGTTTATTGGCCTCAATTTAGCAAGTATAAATAGGAAAAAGGGATAAGGTTTCCAATTTACCCCGGGAGGGCGAGTCTTTATATCACATGTACACGGGTATCCCGTGACAGTTTCCGACCCTTTCCTTGGCCAACCCTAAATATGTACGCAGTGAGGTTCGAACCGTAGACCTCTTGTGAGGATATTAAGTGCCTAACCCACTTTGGTGGTGGTTTAGCAACTATAAAACTTTAAGCTATATAAAATATATATATAAAAAATAGTCACCATGAAAAACCAACATAAATAACTAAATTGCTTACAAGTGCAGCAACATTCATATCTAGACCTCTTCTAGCCAAAGCTTTTTGTAAACAGTCAACCACATCTTTTTCAACCTGAAAATAAATAAATCATATTGTTACATACATAATGATGATAAAGTTGCATAACTTCACATTTCAGCTACCAAATGAAAACATATACAGTATGACGTATAAAGTAAAAACTTCTATTTTTATTCTGCATAAGTGCATATTCCAAGAATGGTGTTTAACTAACCATGTCTTCAATGGTAAAACCTTTAGTCCACTTAATCAAAGTGCCTGATGAAACAGATGTCTGTTTCACAGGAAATGAGAATGTAAAGCCAATATCCTTTCCTCTAACATGTGAAAGCTGCATATTGTTTCCCATCTGTTCAACAAATTCCTTCAGCGACAAAGCAATAAAATCAAAGAGTTCCTGCAAGTATTTGTTTGAAACAGTAATCAGTTCACATAAGCCTCCAAAAGTACAACTGGAAATCATAAATAGTAGTAGCATGGACACCTCGCTTGTGCTGGTCATTAGATGCAGTGGAATGGGTTTCCGCTCAACATCATGCCGCAGAATAGACCTCTGGCCACCAAGCTGGATTCTTAGAATCCTAAAGTTGGTCCCTCCAACATGTAGAGCATAATATGTTCCGCTTTCAGTCCTGAGGAACAAAGATATGTCATCAACATCACCATATATCATGCTTTAATTGATTACTATTAATTACCATATATTAAGGAAATAACATATTTATCTAATTCCTACATTCGGTGGCATAAACGCTTACAGCCAAACTAACATAGTTATATCTCGACTCAATAAATTCAATTAGAGATCGAGTGACACACAAATGTAGAAATTTACAATTAGCATTTAGTTCAAACGAAACTAAAGTATTAAACAAAGCAATATGAATAACGCATCTACATCACTTCAAACATAGTCATTTATTATGATAACCGCTTAAAACGCGGTAATTTCCAAAATGTTTATGTTTTGTCAATTAGATTTCCACGATATCGAGGAGTTAATTATTAAAGCCACAAGTTTGCCAACCTTGATTAAAAATTCTGTCAATTGTCACCATTGCTGTAGAGAATAACACATTGACAACATAAAAGACTAACTGAAACTTAATCCATGCTAGAAAAAAACCTATAAACAGAGCCACAAGTTGAGCCATGAACTCGTGAGTGATTCACATACACAAATATTAATTCAAACAAAAACTTTAAAAAGATTAATTCAAACCAGAACTTTCATAAAGAATCAATTCAAACAAGAACTTTCAAAAAGACTAATTCAAACATACTTTTACAGCAAGACTTTTCAAAACAATATATCTTACCAAACATCACCCTAATTTCAAACAGATCAATTCAAACACACCAATTAAAAAGGATCCGTTCAACCATCAAACTCAACACATACCAATACAGAAAAATCTTCCAAACCAATACCTATCACCAAAAACAAAAACAAATAAAGACTAAATTTAGCACCCATGACAACAGCATTAGCATAAAAAACACAATAATCAACAAAAACATAACAATCCTTAAAAAGATCAATTCAAACACATTTCAAAAACACGTATTCAACAAATCTTTAGCTATTCAAAACCAATAACGATTAATTATAAAATCTACGACAGCAGCATTGAGAAAAAGAAACAAAATTAACAACTTAATATAACCTAATGAAAACTAACAAACATTACAGAAATAAAGATTAATTTTAACTACCCTAAATCCAAAAGGATTCGTTCAACCATGGAATAAATTTTTCAAATCACTAAAAATTAATTGTAACATCCACAACAGCAGCATTAACAAAAAGAGTCAAACTTAACAACATTCTAACCCTAAATCCTCATAACAAAAAAAACACAAAATTAAATCTTTATAAATATATAGAAACTAACCCATCAGAAAGATTATCAACAAAACCATCCCTAACAGCGTCAAAAAGCCTAATTTAAAGAATCAATTAAAGGCAAAAAGGTAAATATTAACAAATTCTTTATATAAAAAGAGGAAAAGACTAACCCATCAGGAAGGTTATCGACAAAAGTAAGCAACATCTTAAGCTTACTACCACCTTCAGAAGCCAAACCAGCATGCATTTCAACAGCCATTGCATCAACCACTTGTCTCAACCTCACAACTGACGTAACCGCATTTTCTTCAAATTCATCAACTACTTTAACTACCTTCCACCATCTTCTCCAACTCCGTACTCTCCGTCCTACCATCACTGCTGCTATCACACTGCTAGCTACTGCACATCCTACTGCTATCCCTAACCCTACTTTCGTCATATTCAATTAACTAATTATCTGATATTCATCTTTATATTTAGATTCCGGTGGTTTTAACGGTACGGGATATACTGTTTCCGGCTGAAGAAAACGTTTTTTAGGTTTTAACGACGGTTTTTTACGGAAAATAGTGTTTTCTGGTGAGGTTTAGCGGCAGTAAGCGAGATGTACACAAAATGTTTGATAAAATGTTTGTGTGCGTCTTTAGGTTTCCGGTGGTTTTTACGACGGCTATACAAGGGAAATAGTGTTTTCCGGTGGTTTTCACGACGATTATAGACGGGAAATAGTGTTTTCCGGTGTGCTTGTTATGTTTCCGGTGGTGGTTATTGACGGAAAAATGAGTTATTTAGACGGAATATACTGTTTCCGGTTAAGCACACAAAAGTGTTTGATAAAATGTTTGTGTGTGTTGTTGCTGTGTGAGAGAGAAAGAGAGTTTGTTAGTGTTTTCCGGTGAGATGTTTGATAAAATGTTCAAACAAAACTGTGTGTGTTTCCGAAGGTGTTTTAAGTGTGTGAGAGAGAAGATAATAACTTTCTCCGGTGGTGAGATTTAACGGAATAAAACTGTGTTTACTGTGTGTTTTGTGAAGGTGTTTTTAGTGTGTGAGAGAGAAAATGAGAGAGAGACGGTCTTGGTCTTTGGACTGAGAAGAGAAGTTTTGGGAAGGGAAAACTGGTGGTGATTTATATATTTTCCAAATTACTGATTTGCCCTTTCGTTTTTTATCAATTCACGGATTTCTCTCTTTCTTTTTATTTCGTTTTTTATTTTTTCATTCAAAATAATTGATTTTTTATTTGGTTTATTTGAGTTACTACATATTTTGTTGCCTTAAATGAGAAGATATTTCTTAAATTCACAATGATTCTGTATACTCTCTCCGTCTCAAAATTATTGTCCCCGACAAAAAACACACAGCTTAAAAAAATACATTTATTACTGTTTTATCTTTCTTACTTTTTAGCAGAATGACAAATTTACGCTTGGTTAATTAATTAAAATCTTCTTTAAAGTTTGTAATAATGATTTCAAACAAAGATAATATAGTAAACTTGATCAAACTTCCTTATCTATTTTAGCAGTGACAATTAAATTGAAACAACTCAAAAAAAAAACGTGAATTATTAATTTGTGACGAATGAAGTAATAAATATACAAGCATTTACTAGACCACGTGTAATGGTCACTCGCGTGAAACCAACCTATGACGCATCAAACAACATTGCATATTTACATGCTTTAATCTTTCACGAATGAATCACTAATTTGGAGACAATACAATCACTGTAAAATGTTTTTGAGAGAATTGTATTCTATCAAATGAGTTGTAATCTGAATTTTTTTAATATATTTGATTTGTAATGAGTTGAAATTATAAAGGATGAAATATGTCACTAATAGTTAGCTGGAACGTAATTTAGCTAGAAAAAATTTGAAAAACTGTATAATTTATAAAACATTATGAGATTAATAATTAATTTTAATGCTAACATTAATTATTATAATAAAAAATGATAATTAAAATTATATATGAACATATTAATAGTCGTAATTTAATAATATTTAAAAAAATGTAATATTATAATTATATGTTACTAGTAATAAAAACAAGTAATATAATAATAATAAAATTTGAAAAAATTCAAAAACCTGAATAATTTATAAAACAATGTTATTCATTAATAGTCCGGATTAACCAAAAAATTACGAGAACCGTGAAAAGGATAGGCTCGAAAGCCTGCACTAAAAATGAGTGCATGACAAGGGTGTGGGATAGTTATATGATCGAGGTAACCATCATAACAAATACAGGTTCAAAACATGGGTTATTCCTAGTGCCTCTTATCATTTAGCAAATTCTAATTCTCACTATGCGGTCTCGGGCATCACAAAAACAAGTTCTAGAATTTAATACATTACCGGTACACTCATATAATTTTAAACCGATATCAATGCTTCAGAAAAGGCGACGCAACCACATATACACATCCATAACGATGGAATAGATACACATGATTACTCACTCCTTAACTCGAGAAAGTTAAATGTAAAATTATCTTGGGTATTAAAAATGGATACCTGAATTCCTATAGATCTAAAGGCGAACCTTATATTTTTGGGGTGGAATTTTGAGGGTTTTGTGCTAGTCATACAAATTCCTATCTATGAAACGCTGATAATACTCAGTTTTCGTCGGTATGTGTCATAAATAAAATTTTAATTTTGGTCAAAATTACTGTCTACGCTATGTTTCGATATATTACTCGTCATTTTAAGGAACAAGTAAATGGCAATTGAATGAATAGTTTCTAAGGCTTATTTCCCCCTACACTTAAGTTGAACATTGTCCCTAATGTTTTTAAAAGTACCCGTAAAATGAATAAAGGGAAAAGAAAACAAGTAAAAGAAACTAGTACTCCCCTGGTTTGCTCAATAATGAAGAAGAAACATGCGATAACTGGTTAAATCGTCCTCCAAGAATCGCCATTTGGAAACTTCCTAAGAACTTCCAAGCTTCTTCTCATCAAATATAACCTGCAAATCAAAGACAAAGACAACTACACCTTGCGTAAAATCGGCGGGATAATAATATATACAACGAAACTTTTAGGGTTAACTATATGAAAGCAGTAAAGATAAGATGAAAGTAATGATGTAATCATAGGTTTCTACAGGTTTATAAGAAAATTACAAATTTTGGTTTTAGAACAAATCATTTTTCGAAAATAATAGAAAAAAATTCAAATTTTCACAGATCTGGAGGTGCGACGCCGTCGGGATAAAATCCTGACGCCGTCACCACGCTCTGTGAAAATTTCACATTCGTTTTTCTTGAAAAAATTCCTGCACGCAACTCTATTAGTTATTCCTTGTGTAAAAAATTGTATAAAACCTGACATTAATCATTACAATCATATGACTCGAAACTGACGCGAATTAATCTAAACAATTTATTTTATATGTTTGAAACGGTTCTTGTAAACCGGATATTTTCCCCTACACTTATTTGATACAAAATACCTTTGATGCAATTAAGACGAAGTTAAAAACAAAACAAAGCATAATTACAAATGATTCAAACACATAAGAATAAACAATAAATAGTTAAAACACAAGACACTCCTAAATGCGGGAAAATAAATATCGGGTTGCCTCCCAAAAAGCGTTTTTCTTTATTTATAAGTCTTGTAGCTAGACTCGGAGTCACACGTCTAAGTGTTATGAAAATGATCCAAGCCGATGATCTCTCTTGGATTCTCTTTTTAAGAAAGTATTTTAGAGGTGGGGATTGATTGGAAGGTTTTGCCAAATTCTTCTCCATCCGGATCAATTATCCTAATCTTGGCATGCCATGCCCCGTCTCCCTTTTTGGGTGGTTTGTCCCAGTTGATTGGGTTTTCTATTAAGTCCTCCGACTCCCACATGTTTCCCTTAAGGTTTATGGGTAGAGCCCCTAAGAATTCTATCATTCTTCTAAACACTAGGACATCCTTGAAGGGGTTGATCTCAGCATCTCTAGCTATTTCCCATTCTCCAGGAAAATAATAGTTCATGAATTCCTTTCTAACATATTAAGGGATTTGGGCACCTATACCGTCTGAGCTAGGTCATGGTTTGTATGACTTAGTGATTCCTTCTCAAACCTTTATTTTGGCTTTCCTACAATCTATCACTGCGTTAGTGGTGGCTAGGAATCCTCTTCCTACTAGTAAAGGGGTTTCGAGGTCTTTCTTCATGTCAATTACGTAAAAGTCGTTCAAGAGTTTTAGTTTTCCTATGTGAACTTCTACGTCCCTAACAATTCCAACAGGATAGGATTTGGTTCCGTCTGCCAATCCGAAAACATGGTTAGCCTCTTCTAATTGTTTGATTTTAAGCTTTTTGAAGAGGTAGAGTGAAATGGTCCTGGGTCTTCCATTTTCGTAGGCATTTCGCCTTGGATGAATGCATATCCGTTTTTGCCTAGCTTTAAACTCTCCACGTATTTATCAAGTATTGCGTTATATATGTTAGCATGAGCTAATACTTCAAGAACCGGTAAATTAAGATGCAAATATTGGAATTCATCTTCTAGGGTTCGCTCGGGTTCTTCTGATTATTGTGTTCTAATTTTCATGACCGTTTGCAACTGGTTCTTTTAAGAATGGTTTGTTTCTTTGGAACACGTTTTGATAGCATTGATCAAACTGAGAGGATGAGATGAGCATTGGGGGTCTTCCGTTGGGTAAGAACGAGCAGACAAAACTAGAGAGGTGGGGTTACATTCAGTTTCGGGTTCTTAACCGTGTCACTTGGGAGTGCTCCCGTTATTCGATCATTGATGGCCTTTAAGACTGTGTCAATTTTGTTGGTCATCTTGCTTTGTTGTTGTTTGAAATCGGCTTCAAACTTAGACAATCTAGCGTCCTGAGATGCCATAAAGTTGGACACCAGTCCTTCGAGATTTGATTGATTGTTAAAACTTTAAGGATTATTGTTGAAGGATCAATTCGAGAACGAATCGTTGGGCTGAAACCGATTAGGTGGGTTTGAAATTATTTTGAGAATTTTGGGGTTGTCTCTACCTAAGGTTTGGGTGACTTTTCTATGACGGATTATAGGTGTCACCAAGATTGTTTTTCTTGGGTTTGAAAGTGTACCACTTGCCTCCCGGTTGTTTAGGAGCATGATGAGCTTCCATTAAGCATTGGACTTGATTTTCGAGCTCAATGAGACGGCGGTCGGATGTACTCAAAACTTCCTAGGGCAAAGAGATTGCCTTGACCGGTTTAGCGAAGTCCGTTAGGTCATTTCAACTTTCGTTGTCATAGAGGGCTAGGTCACCAAGGGTGTCCTTGGGGAGGTTGTTACCACATGCGAGAGGTCCAAGGTTCGAGTCTCTCCGTGGGGGTTTTCCTTCAAGGTGGGAATCTGTGGGGTTCTGCCCTATAGATGCGTCGATTCGAGGCTGACATGGACTACCTTCTGGGTATGTATTGTGGAATCGAATCACTAATTATTATTCGATGCTGGTAGGGACTACCTTCTGGGTAAGTACTGTGAAATCTAATAACTAACTTAGTAACTGTACTAACTCGCCGTTCAAAAAAAAGAGGGCTAGGTCCTCTAATAGCACCACTGGCCGATTGATCGATGGTTCGTCTTATGGCGGGATTGACATGGTCATAAAATATTTGGATTTGGAGCCAAAGATCAATGCCATGATGAGGGACTTTTTGGAGTAAGTCCTTAAAATGAGTTCATGCTTCAGAAAGAGACTCTCTTTGATGTTGTTGGAACATCAGGATGTCATTGCGAAGTTTTGCAGTCTTTCCTGGCGAAAAGAATTGAGCAAGGAAACGAGTAGTAAGATCCTCCTATGTGGAGATGGATCATGCTGGAAGACGTTCAAGCCAATTGTTAGCTTGACCGCGAAGAGAAAATTAAAATAAATGCAGGGGCATTCTTTCCCTATTTGCAACATCAAGGTCAAGTAAGTCTACAAATTTTAAGAAATCCTTGAGATGTTGGTTTGGATCCTCGGACCAAAGTCCGTGGAATGAGCATCCGTTTTGCACCAACCGGATGGTGTCGGATTGCAGAGGCACTACATTGTTCCCTTCGGGGAGATAAATAGTGTTTCGATAGCCCTCGTGGCTAGGTTTGAAGTAATCTACAAGAGTACGAATAGGATTTTTGTCTCTCATGAAGGTCAATGAAAATGGATTACAAAACAAGTAACACAAAGAAAAGATAGAGTACAAAAAAGCTAATTTACTGAAATTAAAATCTCACTTGATAGGAATCAAGCGAGTAGACCTAAGTTAAACAAAATTCAAAACCTAACTATTCCCCACGCAGCGACGCCAAAAACTTGATTTGCGGTCGTTGTAAGACTTCAACACGAAGTTTTACAATTCCCTAGGAAGTGTACCTAATCGTTGTAGTGTAGTATATGTAAGACTCGAAGGGGGGTTATTATCGTTATCTAGGGGAATAGGTTGGGAAGGCTTGAACAGAATCTAACAAAGGTCTACGGGGCTGAGAGAAGATTCTTTTTGTATTTTTATATTTTTATAAAAACAGGTAAATATCATTGATTGAGAGGTTTGTTTGTTTTATCTAATTAAACTATATATAAATCTAGGCTACTGGTGATAACTATATGGTAAACGAACGTATTTACTTAATCATGCATTACTCCTTCTTATGTTTCTCCAAATTATGTTGCTTTGTCATAATTGTGATGATCTGTGTAAGTATTTCCTAAGTCATGAACGAATTACACGAACCCACCGTCTATGTAATATTCCGTTAAGGCAACGCACAAGTAAGGTAGTATGAAGACTATTACAAGGCCCCTAAGAGTACATTACATGCATTTAAAACACTTAAGAAGGATCAACCATATTAGGGGTAAGGTAGTATGAAGACTGTTATCGATGGTATCCTTCATACACACTCGCGTTTCCTTAAACGTCTATGCCAATTTAATATCTTATGGCTAGTTTTCTAAAGCCTAACGCGCACATTCATCACAAGAAGCAACACAATAAGGATATACATACTAAGTTTCATGCAATCATAAGTAAATACTAATAGATCTAGCCTTGCATGGTAAATAAAGAAGAAGAACAAGAATCTATCACAAAACACTTAGACATATTAAGTGATAAGGGATAAATGAACTTCACTTGATTAAATTATGCAGTTGAGGCTGTTACAAGAGGGTTTGGCCACCTTAAAAATGAGCCCAAATGCTACTAAAACCGTCTTCTAAAACTAGGGTTCGTCTCCTAAAAGTTACATACTTAAAACACTAAAAACGGATTTGTATATATAGGAAAATAGGCGCGACGACATCGCGTTATGATCATGATGCCGTTGCCCCGTATAATCTTCTAGGGTTTTTTTAAGTCAGCTACGTTCTTACAGCGTCTAAAAATCCATAACGCCGTCTCTTGAGTGATGCGACACCGTCACGTATAGTTTGCGACGCCGTCTCCACGATCTGTGAGATTTTCTTCAAGATAGTTGGTGTAGAGTTGTGGTCTTGTCCGTTTCTTCTCCAAATGAGCCCAAGTCACGTGTATTTCCTCCGAATGCCATCCAAGTGCTAAAAACACAAAACTAAACGATTAAGCACATAATCTTGGCATATTTGCATGATTTAGGGGGTTAAATGACCTCGAAAAAGTCTATAAAATGACACCTCATCAAATACCCCTACACTTGGGATTTGCTTGTCCTCAAGCAAATATGTTTTTCTACCTAGACAATAGCAATATTAGGGGCATTTAACCTACTCTTTAAAATCAGTTTACGACACAACCTTCTAGACCTCGTAATTAAAAGCACGAAAATTTTACGATGCATATTATGATCTAACTAAAAAATTGTATTGATTCAGGTGGATTTATTTGTGTGCCTCGGGTTGTTCAGCCGGTTAACGTGGTGTGTCCTCAGACTCCTCAACGACTGGTAACTCGTTCATCTCCTAAGAAAAGAGTTGTTAATCCATCTTTTTACCTGACATCCCCTTATATGAATATGAAGACGAAAGTTATTCCTCTCATTACCACACTTGAGTTTGTGTTTGGTAATAGCTTGTTCGCAATGCAAGGCGATAAGTTGTAAGTTTACTTCCATTTATTTTCATCTTTTATGCAAACTGAAAGTTGTAGAATCACATGTGATTTTCCAATAATCATATGCGATTTTTCAATAATCATATGTGATTTTTCAATAATCATATGTGATTTTTCAATAATCATGTGTGATTTTTCAATAATCATATGTGATTCTTCTAATTCAGTTCTTTTCTAATTTAGTGAAACTATTTTTCAAACTCGTTCTGGTCATGAGTTATCATCTGTACGTTTGAACATGGAGACGTTGGCGCCAAGATTGTGGATAGATTTAAATGTTGTTGACTGTTGGGTAGCAATCTTGAATCATGAAGAATTAGTTAAAGGTTGTACGTCACTAAGAAGCCATTTTTTTCCAACCGGTTGTATTGTACGTTTTTATTCAACTTTTTCAAATTATTATTGATAATTGTTTTTATTTTTTATAATTTTTTCTAAGATTGTTTTTCTGTTTAACACAGACACAAGCTATGATCGAAGGGAGTATTGATGAAAAAGATCAGTGGAAAGTGTTTTCAGCTGAGATTTCAACTCAGTTTAAACATGATATTTCTTCTATTTCTCTTTCCGAAGTTGATTTGGTAAATTCTCATTCCGTTACAAATATAATTTTGCATAAGTTTGAACTGATATTTAAGTTTTTTTTAATAGGCGTTTTTTCCTATTTGTGCTTCCGATCATTTTTATGTGGTTGTTTTCCACATTAAGAAGCAAGTATCGATGATCATACTTGATAATAGTGATTGTGGAGAGACCTACAACTCAAAGTACAAGGCAGTTTGTGAACCTCTAGTAAGTTTTATTGAAAATCACATGTGATTTTGATACTGGTTATATTTGATACATGTACAGTTTTTTACTTTGTTTTCCTTTTTTGTAGAAAAAGTTTTTTTTCTAAGCATGTGAAAACTATGATCATCCAAAACATACTGCTATTGCTAAGTGAAACAACGCATTCCAAAGATGAAATAGAGTACTACAAGGAATCATTCAGATTACGGAGTATTCACGGTGATCCATTTGGAGTCTTACGTTGGTCAACCTGTCGCAAAATGGGATGTTGGTTTGTGTGCAAAATCAGAGGAGCAAGTTTCGTTGTTGAGGCGCATGAGGTTCAAAATTGCTACCAAGATTCTGTTGCGTGAGTTGAATGTCCATGCACAAAAGATGTTTGATTTGGCTTACAAGTTCGAGACCAAGAATGATGAGCAAACAAGAATTTTGATTATTGTTGATGCAATCAAGAACAGGGCCGAGCGTGATCCAACTAAGACGAAGACTGTGGTTAAGAATCAAGATGAGGATGCAGTGAAAAGCAAGTGACATGGATAGAACTGATGGGTGTCCATAAAAGATTGTGAATGGTAATCTTTTTTGGTAAAAGTAATGGGTCGTTATTGATGGTGGTTGTTGGCAAAGATTTGGTAGTCTGTTTTATGTTTTTAATTTCAGATTAGGTTTAGATGTTCATGCTTGTCTTTTGGTAATACTAATGGTCGTAGTACTGATGTAGATCTTAACAAGTACTGATGGTAGTCTTTTAAAAAACCTGATGGTATCTCCTTATAAGTATGAAATGGATTTTACCTGCTACTTTGATGAATGTTTTTACATCTGTATGAATCACATGTGATTTAGTATGATTTTACCTGCTACTTTGATGAATGTTTTTACATCTTTTGGAAAACATGATGGTATTCCTAAGAATCATATGTGATTGAAGAATAATCACATGTAATTTTGTTCAAGAATCACATGTAATTTAACAAGAATCACATCTGATTTAGTATGAATCACATGTGATTTGTGTTAAGTGTTACAAATTTGGCAATCACATATGATTTTTGTTAAAATCATATGTGAGTATGAGAATGTAATTTTATATTTTTATTCAGTTTAAAATATGAAATCTGCTAGAACATCAAACAAAAAGTAATTCAATTTAAGATAGATAAATTTATATCCTCATAACACTTTTCCAACAATGCAACAAAATTAAAAATAAAACCAAATCTAAACAAAGTATGATATGAACAATACAAATCTAAACAAAGTATGATATTTCAAGAAGCGTTAGTTGCTTGTTCGGTAACAACAACAATTCTCGTTGCTTGTTCAGTAGCAGTTGCAGTTATCGCTCCTTGTTCAGCAAGAACAACAATTCTTGCTAGTTTTGCAACATATTTTGGATTTGACGGACATGTTGTCTTTGTGTGCTTGTTAGTCTTCTCTCCACTGTGTCCACATTTCCGACTCTTCTCACTTTAAGCTTTCATTGCTATTTTTCTTCAAATTTTTCTACGTTCTCCTCTCCGACCACCTTTGTTTATAGCCCTTTGTGGATTATTCACCTGATTTTTCTTTGGTTTCTCAACTGCATCAATATCTTCAATCACATCTCCTGTTTTCTATGAAGGAGGCTAAGGCACTTGAAACTGAACTTCTTTCTTGATAGTTTTCAACTGTTCCACAAATTTTGCTAATTTTTCTTCATCTTTACTCAATAAAAATAAACATTCGTCTATCACGAAATTAGCCTTAGTTGTTAATTTTTCAATTGTTTCATTTTTCTCTCCATATATGTTTGTGTTTCTTCTTAATGCATGTGGTATTATTTCCCTTCTCCAACGCCTCAAAATGTACTTTTTTGGAATCACTTCAATATCACGGTTCTTCAAAACACAAAATACATGTCGACATAGAAATTCGTAGCGAAGAAAATGCCTACAAGTACATTCGACTGACCCATCTTTAAGAGATCGTAGAACCTTATTTTAGAGCATAAAAAGAAACAAAATTAATACTTATGCTGGAATTACATGTGATTTATACAAGAATCACATGTGATTTACATAAGAATCACATGTGATTCTTATAACATAATATAAACAACTAATAAATAATTACCTTGTATTCAGCTACATTGTCTCTTTCATGCACCACCTCTTTTCCTTCTTTTTTATTAAGTGTTCTATAAGCAGCTGCTCTCTTGTCTCTAACCTTAACCATCTCACAACCCTCGTCCATTTTAAACTTTTGTATTTGGCATGCCCAACACCCTTCTATTATTTCCTTTTGAATAATAAGAAATATTTTTCTAGTATATACTTTAGACACATGGATTTTATTTTTTAACTTTGTATGAAGTTTTAGAGCCGAGTCAAATGTTCTAAAGTCTAATACTTCTTGCCTATATCTTTGCCTTTCCATTACTGATTTGAAGCACGTCATGAAATTGACTGACGTTGGCCCGTGATTTGTGAAACTTTTGAAGAATGCGTTTTCACTCTTAGATCTTGAAGTAGTTCTCATCAATCCAAACAATAATGAGTCAATAAAATAAGCCCTTAGCCACATTTCTCGAAGGTTAATTATCTTTGTCATCCATTTATGGTTTTGCAAACTAAAATCTTCAATAAGTTTTAACCATTTTTTTTCAAACTCCATTGGCTCCATGAACATATTCCACATAATTTTGTTTAAGCGCTCTTTGACATCGGTTTCATTATAAATTTCTTTACATATCTGTAAATGAATCACATGTGATTCATAAGATAGAGTAAGAAAATATGAAGAAATCATATGTGATTCATGCTGAACAATATTAATTTTTTCAAGTAGTTTATGATTTACAATACCTTTGTTGGAATTTTTTGGATGATATGCCACATTCATAGTTTGTGTTTAGATTTAGTAAGAACTTCTTCAATTGCTAATTTCATTGCTCCATCTTGATCCATTACAATCATTATTGGTTGCTTTTGATGAGAAGTCATAAATGACCTTAGTAGTTATGTGCCAGCTTATGTGTCTTCTCTTAAAAGCAATACCGAGTCGACTATCACACACTTTCTGTGATTATCTATCCCTGTGAATGGAACAAACACCATGTCACACCTGCAAATCACATGTGATTGTTATCAGAATCATAACAGTTTTATAAAAAGACAGAACATGTTTTTTGTATAACAACTTACTTGTTAGTTCAAAAAGGTGCATCAAATGATATAATATCTCCAAACTCCTTGTAGTTGCATTTAGCAACTTCGTCAGCCTAAAACATTGCAACCAATTCACTCTTTTCAACCTTATATTGAAACGTAAAGTTTGGCACAAACTTCTTTCTGTTTTCCATTTTGTTGATTAGTATTTGCGCATCACTTTCTCTTATGAATGCATTAACGTCCCTTATATGATTCTTAAAATCATCGATCGTGCCATGAACCCTTTCATTCTAGAATACAAGTTGTGTGCCCTTCTTGCACCAAGTTTCAAGGTTGAACCTTTGACAACAAACATCTTTTCCGCTTGAGTCATATTCCTTTGTTTCTTTGTTAGATGCTTACACTCTTTCAGAATCATTTGATGATTGTGCTTAGAAACAAACTTAGTTATTTCGTACTTTCTGGAAACAAGATTCAAATCAACTTTGATTCTTACCTTACAACTCGTTATACGGTGTCTTGTATTTCTAACTTGTTTATCACTGTTTTCAAGATCCAATGTGTTTATGTTTATCTCTTTTGAAACCCCTTCCCTGTTATACATGACGTACTTAGATTTTACAAACCCACTTCTAGTTTTTTTTTTTGCTGATTTTTTACTTCAAAACCTCCAATTTCAGCGTAAAAGGTATAAAATTCAACGCATTCCTCTATCGTATAAAAAACCTTCCCCTCAAGAGGTAAGTAAATGCTTTCAACATTTGGTTCCCAATATACAGATCCTTTAGGTGTCTCACTATGAAGGTATAAACTTGGCCTTGGTGTGTTGTTAGGAGCTGTTACATAATCACATGTGATTTTTGTTTAGAATCATTTTTAATACAAAACAGAGCATATGCAAACACAATAGAAAAAACAGAATCACATGTGATTTTTATTCATAGTCATCTTTATTTACAAAACAGAGCATATTCAAACACAATAAAAAATAGAATCACATGTGATTTTTTATTCAGAGTCATCTTCATCACAAAACACAACATCATATAAAACTTTATAAACTACTCACAATATCATATAAAACAGAATCACATGTGATTTACCTGAAGCAGTTACGAGATTTTCTTCTGCATCTGTATCTACAGTAAGATCATCCACATCCTGGATTTCAGTCTCAATCAAAAGATTTTCAGCATCAACAACCAAATCGGCTTCGTTTAGCTGATTATCATCCATATTTTTCACGAATCGTTCAATTGTAGATCTGTTTCGATCGTTAGAGTAATCGATTTATGATGATTTGAACATGTTATTGCACTGATTTGAAAGGTTTATTGCAGTTAGAATAAATCGGCGGTGGTTGGTTGGTGGCGGTTTTTAATCGCCGGTGGTTGGTGGTGGGTGGGGGATCGTTAGATTTGTGTGTTTTATTTTGGAACAAATGAAGTTTGTTTAGAAATTTAGGCTTTTATATTTATCAGATTTGCCTTTGATGTAGAAAGTGAGTGGAATCTCTTATTTAATCACAACATTTGGATTAAAAATAGATGGATAGTGGGGATAAGTTCATTTGATCTATACTAAATATTGGATCTTTAGAGATCTCAACTCTCTTTTATAAAACATGTTGGTAAGAAGTTTATGGAATTCTCCCTTTGGAATTTGTACATATTTCCATAACGATAGGCAGTATCACCATGTGCATAGGAAAAATATTAGACTATTTGATTGTCTAAGAGAGAGTCGTAGTCTTTTTGAAATCGTATTTTCATAGTTGTTGGTAATATTATTTCGTAATGAAATTTATAAGTTGGTGTAAAATAATGTTATATTGTCATTGATTAATAAAACATATTAAAACTTTTAGAAGAAATTTGATCCAAAATAAACTTTATTTTTATGATTTTTAATAAGTCAATTTTATAAATTTAACTTAGACGAGATATCTCTTACATAATAAGAGAATTCTACAAATTAAAAAAAACTAACAATTTGCAATTGGATTAATAAAAATGCACCATTCTGACTACGTGGCTAAATGAACTATCCTTATTAGTTAATAAAAGTTAAAATTAAAGTTTAATTTAGTCAAAACTATTAAACTTTCGTCTAAATTATAAAATATGTTAAAAACATATTTGTCAATTTTATAAGAAAAAACTTAAAAAATGAAAGGATAATTAATCAAACTTTAGTTGTTAAACTATAAATAATGTGTACTTATCAGTTTCTATTTTTTTATAACTTCATAAATTTAATAAATATAACTTCACTATGCATAAATACTTTTATCACTATATATTAAACTAGTGTACATACACAAAATTATAAATATAAAAAAAAAGCATGGAGTTCTAGTGACATTTAAATGAATACACGAGATTATACACATACGAACGACGTCTTTCTCTTTACGAGATTCCTTTTTATGGGATTAAGTAAGACAATCTAGAAAAAGTATTATTTTTTAACTATGTGCATTCAATAATGACTCGTTTCATTCCTTTATATAAGTTTAACATGCGCACGAGCTTAAAAATCACCTTAAATTTTTATTAACATGAATATAAATATAAAAATGAAGGCACGACCACACACTTTACTGTGAGAAAAAAATAAATAGACGAGACTCTACAAATATAACAACGACACATATTTTTCCAAGGTCATTATGTGCTAGTAAACACATAATGTCTAAAACATGATATCAATCATTAAATTTAAATAAGATCAACCAAACATCATGCTAGTTAAACAAAAAAATTAATTTCTCCGTGCAACAAAGATCTATACAAAATATTAATTGTTAGGAATCGAGAAAAGACTCGGTCACACCTAAAATTATGTAGCTCGTAGGTCTTAGATAGTTTTTGGAACCTTAGTAAGGTAGAAAGGTCAAAGCCCATGGAAAGCCAATGAAAGAGCCCATGATCAGCCATGTTATGATGTATAAATACCCTCTTCATAGCTTGGAGAGGGTGTTGGTTTGTTTTCTTTCACACACACTCATTAATCTAATATTCACTCTTTCTTTCTCTCACTAGAAACCTTCCTTCCATCTCTTTCTCTCTTTAGTTTCTTATTAATTGGTTAAGTGGTTAGATAAAACACATATTCTACAATTGGTATCAAGAGCCATGGGGTGATTTAGAAGGTTTTGTGTGCGTTTTATTTTGGTTTATTTAGGTGTCTTTTGGTTTGAACTCAACAAAGAGTATTCACTTTTTGTGGGTTTTAAACCATAAAGTTTACATTTTTATACTTCTTTTATCTAAGTCTTAGATAGTTGTACAAGAAAAACTTTGAAAAACATCAAAAAATTCTAACTTTTGAAATTTTTTTGTTCGAAAACAATTTTGTACTCAAAATATTGATTTCAATTTTTTGTGTTAAAAACCATAAAGTTTGTGTTTTAAGGTTCTACTAGTCTTATAATAGTAAGTTGTACAAGAAAAATCGAGTAAAAACGTCAAAAAATAAGTCTTTAAGTGTTTTGAAAATTTTGAGTTCCGAATTTCCATTAGGCGAATTATACTTCTTTTTCTATTAGGCGAATTATACATCTTTTACTCTAGGCGAATTATACCACTGGTTCTTCTAGGAGAATTATACCACTGATTCATATAGGTGAATAATACAAGTTTCCATTAGGCTAATTATACCACTTTCCATTAGGCGAACGCGTATATGAACGATTAAAATAAAGAAACCTCAATCGAATACGTATTCGGTTGTGCGAAGATTACAAGAGTTTTCCTATGATCTTGAGGCTCATTTCTGACCTTCTTGGCTCTTCTATACGTCTGAGAGTCTGAATTATACCATTTGCTTGGGTGAATTATACTACTTTGCTTGGGTGAATTATAAATTTCTCTTGGGTAAATTATACCACTTCTATTGGGTGATTTATATGGTTATTTCTTTGATTTGTAAAATCCTATGAAAGATTAACTTCTTTTCCAGGTTTTATCAAGAATTGTAAAATCCCGTGTAATTCCAATATTTCATCACTTAAACATACATCACTTTAACACAACAACCTCTAATCACTGAATGATCAAAAGTTATCTTTTCTCATTTAATCAATCAATTCAAAATGACACTTACGAATTCATGATCATGCCGGTTGCGAACACTGTCCTCCTATGTTTACAAAAATCTGTATGATTAGTTGGAAGAGTCGTATGGGAAAACTATACCATAGATAATATGAGAAACGGGTGAATGATACTTAACTCAGTACTAAATGGACCACTTGGTATGTATACATTATTGAAAATGGGTTACCACAAGGCAAAGAAGTATGAAGAACTTTCAGTTGCAGAGAAACTCCAAGCTGACTGTGATCTTAAAGCTACCAACATCGTTCTTCAATGTCTTCCACCGGATGTGTATGCCATTGTCAATCATCATAAAGTTTCCAAATAGATAGGATAAGTTTAATCTTCTATGTAAGGCCAGAAAAGACCACAAATTGTTTAATTACAAGAAAAGAATGTTTAAATTGTATGACAGTTTGATATTTTTTCATTTGTGCAGGGTGAAACACTGTAATCAGCACGACTTGGAGATTTGCTCAACTAATCAATAACATGAACGTTATCAACATGTCAATGAGACCAGTTCAAGTGAATACAAAGTTTCTGTACTGTCTACCGCCAGAATGGAGCAAATTTGTAATGGATGTGAAATTGGCCAGAGATATGCATACAACAAACTATGATAACTTGTATTTATATCTAGAACAACATAAGGCACATGCAAATGAAACTCGCTTGATGCATGAATGATACCAAGATCCTTTTGCCTTTGTTGCCAATTTCAATCAACCACTGTCTTACATTACTAACTATCATTCTCCATACAACACTACATAGTTTCCTCAACAAACAAACACAATGATTCCACAAGTTCACTCTCCTCAATCATATTCACCAATGAATGCAACACCTCATCTATCACAAACCACAATCTGCCATTCATCTGTTCTACATCACAACAATACCATTCACATATGGATCCTCAAACCTCATTTGTTTCTACAAATTGCTTAACAATTCACGCTCCAGTTTCAACTCAACAATGATTGTTTCCAATTGGACTCAGTCTTGTTGTTCCTTGTTTACTTAAGGTGAAGATCCAATTGCCTGTCCTCAACAAGGCAAGGCTTATATGTCAATTGTAGTTTGCTTCAAGAGTTCCTTTAACCAACAATCAACTTGAACTTCCGCTTATCCGAGAAACCAGGCCACTAATCAAGACACAAGTTTACTGTGCGAACAAGTTTCCAGGAGACCAGACAAAGTTATGTCGGATACTGGCTATAAAGCAATGCTACTATTTCTGGGGACAATGTAGGAAGGGCAGCAAGGATGTTACAATTTAATAATTGTCAAGGTGAAGTACACATGGCTAGGCAATGTACTCAGCCTAAAAGGCCAATGAATACTGCATGGTTTAAGGAAAAGGAAATGTTGGCTGAAGCACATGAATCTGGTCAAATTTTGGATGAAGAGCAACTAGCATTTCTTGCAGATCCAGGCATTCCATACAGTCAAGACCTGCCAAATAACAACCATTCCAAACAATTCGCGTTTCCAGACTGAGGATTTAGATGCTTATGATTCTGACTGTGATGATGTCTCTACTGCACAAGCGGTTCTGATGGCTAATTATTCCAACTATGGTTCAGATGTTATCTCAGAGGTACCTCATTCTGAACCCTATCATAATGATATGGATAATCAAAGTGTGCATGTAATGCAGAATTTTGAACAAACACCAGTTGTTGATTTTACAGATAATGAGATAACAAGTGATAGCAATATCATTCCGTACTCTTAATATTTGCAAGAAACGCAACAGGCAGCTGTTCAAGATACTAATTTGTATGCACAACAAGATTCAATGATATTATATGTGATTTAACAAATGTCTAAACAAATAATTAATCATGTAAATAATTGGAAAAAGGCTAATCAGTAAAGAAAAAATTAAGCCTTAGACCGCTGAGCTTGAGAGATAAAAGACGATGTCAAAAGCTTTTAAACAGAGATTTAATATAATTTAAGCACCTCATGGCAAAAAAATGACGATTCTTAATATGGATGATATTATCAAGTAAAACTTGCACTTAACAAAGCAAATTGACTCACTTGAACAAAATCTTTCTAATTAAATAAAGGAAAAGGAATCTTTATTGCAAACATTTACTGTTTTCAAAAATAAATCCGAAGAAAAAGAAAGTAAATACATGGACAAATAAATTGATTTAGAAAAGAAAATAAAGGAACTGGATAATATTGTTTCTAAAGTGGGTCAATCTGCTCAAACAGTGCACATGTTAACAAAGCCACAAGTTTTTTTTGATGACACGCACAAACAAGCTCTTGGTTATCAAAATCTGTTTTATCTTAAGAAAGCTCAGCGGATTAAGCCAACCTTGTATGATGGTAGTGTGATATCAACATGCTGTTATTCATGTGATTGATGATGAAGAGACATTGATTTTAGAAGTAACTCGATCTAAAATGCTTGAAAAACAAAATGATCTAATTTCAAAAGAAAAGAAGGTTAATACTACTCCAATTAATTATGTTAAGTTAAACAAATTGTCTGAAGATTTTGGTAAACCTTTTGTTTCACAAAAAGAATTGTCTACTGAACAAGATTTCTGGTTGCAAACTTCACACCCTAATACTGACCAATCTGCTTCGTCACCTGTCAAAATTGAGGCTCTTAAGGAACTTCTTAAGGTAAGCCAGGTTAATACAAGCCTTAAAAAGCTTAAATACCCTCTTGGCCAGTTTGACACTGTAGTGAAAAAGCGGATTACACCAGATGCTATTACCAAAGGGGAATGGGGATTTGAATACACTAAAGCTGTTTTTCTCAATAAAATTATTCCATTTTTAAAGACCTTAAAAGACATATTCAATGTTTTGATAAAGATCTTCTAAATGAGGTAACAGAAGTACAAACAGTTTTTAACCAGATGGAAGCTGATGTTCAACAGTGTTTTGTAGACAAACAGTGTTTTGAAATTCATAAGAAATAACTTTTTCTTAAAAATGATCAACTCTTACATTAAAATGTCTCAAGATGTTATGCTATGTGTAATGAATTATACTACTATTTTTGATGATGTGAATTTGGAAATGAAAAAACAGTGAATCTTGTAACAAGTGTTTTAATCTTGATGCTGCACTTTTGAACAAACAAAATGCGTATAATGACCTTTCGAAAAGTTACTCATAACTTGAAAAATATTGTATTTCTCTTGAGTCAACAATTCAACTCAATCAAATTTTTTTTCAAAAGGACACGTAATGCTCTTGAAATTCTTGAATATTTTGAAAATAACGATTTGAAAGCTTAGCTACAAGCTAAAGACACTACAATTTGTAAGTTAAAGGAACATATCAAATCTATGAGAGAAAATAATAAGGAAGAGAAAGTGAAACAAGAAATGGATGAGATTAAAACCATAAACATTGAATTGGAGCATAGTGTAGCCAAATTACTTTATGAAAATGAGCGTTTGCAGAAAGAAATTGAGCATTTGAAAAAGATTTACAAAGATCAATTTGATTCGATTAAAAAGACGCGTGCTCTTTCTAAAGAACACTGTGACTCTTTGATTGCTCAATTGAACTCTAAGTCTATGGAAAATGCGGATTTTAAAGGTCAAATTCAAGAAAAGGTTTTTGTGACAACAATATTACAAAATGAATTAAGGAGATTAAAAGGTAAACTTTTGCTTGATAATTCCACCATAATTACTAATAACTAATAGATATACAACCTCTTTCTCATAGACTTAAGAACAATAGAGATGCCCATGAGGATTATTTGAAGAAGACTATAGAAAATACTGACAGCATACGTGGACTTGTAGAACCCGCTAAAAAACAGAACCCTATAAACTTCTCTTAGACTTTGTTTGCAAATTTACAAAACATGTTCAGGAATTGTTAGTCTATGTTTCTTATGCATGCCCTAGTTTCACAAAACCTAGTGAGATATTGGTAGCTGTCACACCAATGAACAAAGTCAAGAAAGTTAGGTTTTCTAAACCTCTTACATCCTCAAGAAACATTCATAAAATAGTAGAGTCATCCAAAACACCAGATTCTAACACACCTGTGTTGCCTTCTACAGGATTGAAGAGTTCTACTAGTGCTAGCAGATCACAGCGTACATGCAATAAAAAGAATGATAGGATCTCGCAAACACCAAGTAGCAACATGAAGAATAAAGTAGAAGTCCAACTTAGGAGAGCTAATTTAATGGTTCTTATGCAGGGGCCTAAGTTTTCACAAACCATGAGATATTGGGTACTTGTCACACCAAATGAACAAAGTCAAGAAGTTAGGTTTTCTAAACCTCTTACATCCTCAAGAAACATTTATAAAATAGTAGAGTTATCCAAAACACCAGATTCTAACACACCTGTGTTGCCTTCTACAGGATTGAAGAGTTCTACTAGTGCTAGCAGATCACAGCGTACATGCAATAAAAAGAATGATAGGATCTCGCAAACACCAAGTAGCAACATAAAGAATAAAGTAGAAGTCCAACGTAAGAGAGTTAATTTAAGTTCTAATAAAAAGAATCATGTTAAAGATCCTATTTATGATGCAAATGTTAAGCATACTATGTTAAATGCGAATTCTGAGTTAATTTGTGATAAATGTAAACAATTTATGTTTGATGCAAATCGTGATCTGTGTTTCTTGGATTTTATGAAGGATGTGAATGTGCGCTTTAAATCTAATCGGCTAAGCAAAGCAAACAACATAATATTTGGAAACCTAAGGGTAAAGTGTTCACTGAAGTAGGATATACATGGAAACCAACAGGAAAACGTTTCACTTTAGTTGGTAACTCATGCCCTTTAACTAGGTTCACTTCAGCTAACTTAGCCCCTTCTAAGGAAACCACTTCTAGCTCAGTAGAAACATAAAAAATAGAGATTAAAGTCTATAACAGAAGACCCAAGTAAGAAAAATATGTACGTTCGAGTAAAAAAGCTAAGATTGTAGAATCTAAGATTGCTAACAACTCGGAACCCAATCATTCTTGGGGATCCAAACCTACAGATGTTCCATCTTCTTCTACTCTTGTCAATGACAGGTTGTCCAGATTGTTCTCTAGTATCTGGACTCCGGATTCTCAAAACATATGACAGAAAACCGCTCTCAGCTCATGAACTTCGTCAATAAATTTCTGGGAACTATATGATTTGAAAATGACCAGATTGCAAAGATAATGGGCTATGGTGACTATCAGCTGGGTAATGTAACTATCTCAAGGGTATACTATATTGAAGGACTCGGACACAACTTGTTTTCTGTTGGACAATTCTGTGACTCAGATCTTGAAGTTGCTTTTTAGAAAAACACTTGCTTTATTTGGAAACTAGACGGTGTTGACCTACTTTCAGAATCTAGAGACATAAACTTGTACATAATTTCTCTTGATGACATGCTAAATACTTCTTCGGTTTGTCTACTGTCAAAAGCTTCAAAGACTAAGAGTTGGTTATGGCACCGTCGGTTATCTCATCTCAACTTCAGTACTCTAAATAAGCTAGCCAAATACGGTCTTGCACGAGACATTACAAAGCTTAAATTTAAGAAAGATCATTTGTGTTCATCGTGCGCATTAGGCAAAAGCAAAAATACTCTCATCAACATAAGGCTGAAGACACTAACCAAGAGAAACTCTATCTTCTACATATGGATCTTTATGGCCCGATACATGTGGAGAGCATTAATGAGATAAAGTACATCTTGGTAATTGTCAATGATTACTCACGATTTACTTGGGTCAAATTTCTAAGATCAAAGGATGAAGCTCCTGACGCTATCATCAAATGTATCAAAAATATTCAAGGTCTTTCGAATGCTATAGTCCATAATGTTAGATCAGATAATGGAACTGAATTTGTCAATCAGACTCTTTCAGAATTTTATGAAAATGTCAGCATCTCGCATCAAACATCTGTTGCTCGCACTCCTCAACAGAACGGCATTGTCGAAATACGAAACCGGACTCTAGTAGAAGCTGCTCATACAATGTTGATATTTTCAAAAGCTCTGTTATTTTTGTGAATCGAAGCAATCAATTAGCTTGTTATGCTCAAAATCATTCTCTGATCCGTCTCCAATACAACAAAACTCCATATGAGCTGATGCACGACAAGAAGCCGGATTTATCGTTTCTTCATGTCTTTGGTTCACTCTGTTATCTAATAAATGACAGTGAAGATATGGTTAAACTAAACACAAAGGCTGATATTGATATTTTTGTTGGTTGCACACCCGCAAAGAAAGTTTTTAGAATCTACAACAGGAGAACCAGGAAAATTATGGAAACCATTCATGTAACGTTCGATGAGCTGACAGCAATGGCTTCTAAACAATTCAGTTCAGGACCCGGGCTTCAATTAATGACTCCTACAACATCTAGTTTAGGACTCGTACCAAACCCTATTCCTCAAAAACCTTGTAATCCACCAACTAGAAATGATTAGGATCATTTGTTCCAATCGATGTTTGATGAAAACTTCAATCCTCCAACCAGTGATGTTTCTCCAGTTCAAGTAGCTGCTGTACCAAGAGCTGTTGATATAGCTGATTCACCTGTGTCTACGTCAATTGACCAAGATGCACCATTAACAAGTATCCCATCAACACAAGAACAAGAACAATCTCCAATTATATCTCAACATGTTGAAGAATCCCTAAAAACACCACACTTTAATGATGATCCACTTCATGAAACTCTTCATGAAGATTCAACTTCTCAAGGATCGTCATCTAATGTGCGGCCATCCCACACTCTATTTGAACTTCTTAGTAAATTAACTAAGTATCATCCAATAGCAAATGTGATTGGAGATCCTTCTCGCTCAGTCTCCACCAGAAAGCAACTTCAAACTGACGCTATGTGGTGTTATTTCGATGCCTTTCTCACTTCAGTTGAACCGAAGAATTATAAAGAAGCAATGCTCGAACCCTCCTGGATTGATGCAATGCAAGAAGAAATACATGTGTAGGATACAAGTAATCTAATGATCTACCAAGAACAAGAGAAAGAGATGTTGGTTGTGATGGATGGAATGGACGAATTGTATTATGTGTGTGAAATGGAAAATGAAACAACCAACCCCTCTCCAAGGCTAGGAGAGGGCTTATATAGTTACATGATGGCCTGCCCATAGGCTATGATGGGCTTCCCATGGGCCTTGGACCGGATTAGCTTCTATACTTAACATGACATAATCTACGAGCTAAGACCTGTTACAACTTGGAAGTGACCGACACTTTTTGTGTTTCCAACAGTCTCCCCCTAAGGGAGGTCACTCCATTTTACAAAACTTTAAGTCTAGCATACAATGCTTTGTCTTTAGTCTTTAGCTCGTCCTTTTGACATTCTCTTGTGAGTAGTTGTAGGATCATTGATTCTGGATTGAGCTTGTTTCCTTGAACTTGTATTGACATTGTGATCTTGAGCATCTTCGAGATCATCAACCAAGCACATCCTCTCGCCAGCTTAAAAACTTTTCATCTTTGTGGATTGTGATTTCTAAACCAACAGCTCATAGCCTTTCTTGAATGGTTGTGTTGAAAGAACTTTAATGCTACGTCTTTCTTGAGATTCGTTAACTATAATACTTCGTCACTTCGAGAAAGACGTTCGTTATCAGAGTAGCGGAAGTCTTGAAATATGTATTTGAGCCTTTCATGAAGTCCTTATGTTTGTCTATCGGGTATGAGCATATGGCTATGGATCTTGTGAGTCAGCTGGAATCAGGAACCTCCACCACCATCTTTAAATAGCATGCATAAAAATAGTTAGCAATAAAGCAGGGGGGCGAATATGGCTTTGTCCGTATTTCGCCCAGTTGGTTGGAAGTAACCTTCAACACCCGAAAGTGATCGACCCGTGATCAGATAGATTTCATTTAAGAAAAACCTTTGATAGGTTTCCAGCTGTAGTATTGAGACTTTCTAAACACATAAGTATTCAATTAATAATTTCATCGTACTCAGCATAGTTCTCATTATCGAAACTCTCCAAAGTAGACAGCATGATAATAGTGAACCAGTAGTTACTATCTCACCGGTTAATATAGAAAATCGATTTGAGAAATCAATCGACGTGTCACTTGCTAGAAGTGGTGTTTAGTAGACACTATCGAGAGTATTTAATCATATTCAAAATTCTTTAACCGTTAATCCATAACTGGAACAAGATTGATCATAAAGAGAACACCCCCACCACATGTTGCTTTCCATTTGTCACAACTTGATTCATAAGAATCGCACAAGTCACCTCCATTAGCTTGTTTGAATGTAGGCTTCAAGCATGATTTCATCAGTCAATTGTGCATACCTAAGTATTCACTCGGATGTTCAGGTAAAATCACAGGAACTTGCCGTATGACTCTTTTTAATTTTACTGACGGGAGGCTGGCTCTGATGCCACCATTTCATATCAACAAACTCAGAGTTATAAAGTCCAATAGAAATAGTGTGATCTCCATGAGTTTTGAAACAAAGTCTTTCTGACTTTGAGTGGCTGGGATGGGTTTGTGCATAGCGTCACTGGGTCCATGACTGTCTTCAATGTCAGACAACACCTTAGTGTTTCTGACAGTTTATGTATTGACCCGGTTTCTGCCTAAGTGTATGGAGGGCTTCTTTCTTTACACCCTTTATCCTTACATTTCTTTTTCATTCTTCAACCCCTTCATGCTTACCGAGACTTCATAACTAACACCTTGTTGGGTTTGTTCCCAGGTTAGCTCCATCTCAGTACGTCATTATCTTGATTCTCACTTTTCTCCTTTTGAATCATACCTAAGGACTTCTACACTAACTAGTAGATATCCCTGGGTAGATCCGCACTGGTACTTCGTGGATCATGGGATTTGAATACCTATACCTAACCACCTTATAACTCCATAAAATTAAGTACATGGTTGGTCTTTTAGGGTATTCCATCACCATTACAAACCAAAATCATTGAAAAATTCATTCAAAGTTTTTGATATAAATATCAAAAGGTTTATACTTTGAATGTTTTTAATCATCACTAAAAGCTCCCGCTTAACATGTGCATCGTAATCGTAGTACATGCTTAGTGTGGAGTGCATCGAGTCCATTTTAATTGATTACTTATGTCAATATACATTAAGTCTAGGTTAATCACATTTTCTCCCCTTATCCAAAATGTTAATCCCTTGATATTTTAGATATCAATTGATTAACCGTTCGAGGACAAAATGATGTATTCTAGCAGAATGGAACATATTATTGCTCCCACTCAACTTTTGAGGGTTTATAAGACAGTGCTGAGTACAATAATTTGAATTTTTTTGAATTTACTAAGAAATTCTTTAAAATTTTGTACTCGAGCACTCCTTAATATCACCATAAAGTCTACACTACATACAATCACATGATTATTATGTACGAGGTTTGACCTGATTAATGAGAACATCATATGATAGAATCATATGGTTCTTTTGTCGCAGCCGTAGGTCTCCTTCGTACAATTTTCCACCAACGAACTTTTCCATGCTCCTCATTAACCTTCTTTCTTTCAAGAGGTTGTCAATCTGATCTTTCTTTGTCCAAGCACTCTTCAGCGTTACTTTAACTTTCTTTCATAGTTATGAAAGTCTTTGCATCAAACTTCGAGAATAGAACAGATTCAGATACATATGTAACTTGAGTTTGTGTGGTTGGTGATGTCGGTGTTGATGTTGTCTTAGCTTCCCCCTAAACCATCAATCCTTTCTTGAGTAGATTCAGAACTTTCTTGCAAGCCGCATCAAGCAGTCTTAATGTATAAAGCCCAGATATCAGAAGTACATAGTTAACCCTTTCAAGAATTTGTTACAGTAACACCAAAGTCAATTAAGTCCCAGATGAGCGCATTTCTCTTTTCAGGATATTGATGATATAAATTGCAACATCAAAGTCAACTAAGTCCCGAATGTCACAATTATTCCTTCTAAGTAGTCGAAATGATAGCACCTAAGTCAACTAAGTCCTAAATGTACTCATTTTTTTATGCATAATACTGACTGACTTAAGGAATCATCATACCTATGTGTATCTCTTTTATCAAATATTTCTACTTCTTTTAAGAATAAGCTTAGGGATTGACTGTTTGAGGAAGCATTAATTGAATCAGAAAGAACTTTTCTAACATTTTCATAAATTATTACTATCTAACCATTCCCCTGGGACTTAAATGATGCATACTGACTAATGACGAGATGTCCCCTCTTCACCATGTGATTGAAATTAGTGCACCAGAAAGATTCAAAAACGGCTAAATAATCAAAAGAGCTAACCTCAAACGACAAAGAAGTATCATCAAAAGAAGGGCAAGGACACTAATCAAGCTATATACATTATCCTTCCCCCTTGCTAGTTTTGACACGTTGGAATCAGCAAAACCTTATATGCATACATATTCGAGATCATGTTTAAAGAATTAATAAGCTTAAATCTAGTCCGTGAGAATCAATTTCAAGGCATTTAAAACTATGAAAGTATTTCCAAGCTTCATAAGTTTTTTACAATAACTTTTGTGGTGTTGGCATAATGATAGTCGGTAGTTTTAAAGCTGAATTCACTAACAGTTATCAAATTGCAAATAAGTCCATTTAAGTTTTAAACACATATCATCTAAGCTTGTGTAGTTAAATCCATTAAAATCACCTTAATTAAGATCCATCAATATGTAAAAACTTTATCCGTTAATTCCGTGACTTATTTTTGAAAAGACCGTTTTAAAAGATTATTGATGACGATTTTCCCCTCAAATTAATGGACCCATTTTCTATTTAATGACTGTTGTCAATTGTTTGAATGGTTCGATTGGTCTTTGAAAAATCTTTTTGTGATTACTGGAAATACACTGAATTCAATATGAGACAACTTTTTACCAATAAAAAAAAATTTCTCTTATTTAATTCACTTAAGCAGTATAACACGTACACTTATGGAAATAAAGGAAGCACGGGTTGTGTTGCAAAGTAAACACAAGCCTTTGCATGGTCATAGAGTAGACCATGCCCGAGAATAAATTCCCGTTGTTAGGAACAACTGTCTTTTAGACGGAAAGTTTTTTCAAGGTGGAAAAAGGCGGGTTACTATCTGAAATAATAGCAAGCAATGTGGATGTTTGGATAACCATTTAGAAACTTTGCTCGGAACTTCATTTACAGGCTCGTATCATTCGTTGAATGACATTTCCTAAGACCGTTCAGTTATCGATCTTTCTGATGACATGCCATTTGGATACTTCTTTTTTGTATTTTTTCTCATTTTTTTTATTTTGTATTTTTTTTTGAAATAAATTATATAAAAAAGAATATTTTTTGGTTTTTCTGAGTTTTATTATATAACATATTATTCAAAGGATCTTTGAATAAGGTGACACCACTATTCGTCAAACGTTCATCTGCCACTTTTCGAGTCTCCGGCAAAAAATTTAGCATACCAGCTTGTTGATTAGAATATTCAATTCTTTCTCGGCCTAGCGCTTTAGTGAAGATGTCCGACCAATTGTACTCCGTATTACAAAGGTAAAGTTCGATCACACCATTTTTCAACATGTCCTTGATGTGAAGTGAATCTACTGGGTCTCAAGATGCAAGCCATATTTCTTTAGTGGTTCAAGTGCATATTAGATTGGTTTTTGAAGATTGCCTCTGGGACTTCGAGAACTCAGTAGTCCTAAGTAAAATGAGGATTTTACCATCATCGACTCTTGAATTTGAAACACATGATGCTTAGCAAAATAGATCACAAAGTTCAGAGTAGATGCAGCAAAGTTAATGTCATCGACATCATATTTGTACAGTAGTTGTTCCATTGCCTTCTCTACGGTATGAACAAAGTAGGATCCATTGAGCCTTTTGAGAAGTCATTGGATATCAAGAATGAAGACAACATACCATACCACGCGTGTGGAGCTTGTTTCAACCCATAAAAAAGCTTTCTTGAGCTTGTACACGTAGTTAGGTTTGTCTAGATCCACAAAATCAGTTCTGGTTTAGCTAACATTAAACCTCTTCCTGTAGATTACATTCAAAAACGCAGTTCTTCACAATCCCTTTGATAGACAACCATGTTCATATGAGCAGCTAACACTAGAAAAAATTCGTTTATAGCCTCTTTCTTGCAACCGGACTTGCGAAGGACTCTTCAAATCGATTCCTCTTTTTGACGATAACCTCACGAGCGACCAACAAGCTTGTTTTTCGGAATACCTCCTAACTCATAGCTTAACCTTATAGATCCTCTTAAGAGTGATGAGAAATGCTTTTATCAGGAGGAGGAAAAAGTTCCCAAAACTTCAACGCGTTCAGAATTTATGAAAGTTACTTCATGGCATAGATGCAAATCCAACATGCTTGAGTTATATGCATCTTTGTAGTTCTTAGGTCGATGATGTGAGAAAGGCATCCATTAGCTTGCAGAATAAGGCTCTGTTCATGGATTTGTAGTCGTTGTGGAATGTGGAACTGGGTCTGTCGGATCAACCAATTATATTATACAAGTGGGTTGTGATCCTTAGTCTATTTGCTATTGTGTTCAAAAACTTGGTGATCGGGAGTCACAATTGTATGAATAACATCCGATGATGAGGATTGATCAGAAGTAACTTCTGGAATCGGAATTCCAAAGTACGGATCATTACCCATATATGCAACTTCAATATCATTATTATTTTATTCAACATTGTGAAAATGATAGGAGTTTGAGTTTCTTTATGTTGTATGAGAGTTACTTGGTGCTGGTTTGCATCATGATCAATGTAGTGAGGAAGGTAAGCAGATAATACAGCATGTGCGAGTGTGCAGGTGCAACTACTTCAAGATTAGCAGCAATAACTATTGGTGCTTTGTAAACAACAATAAGGTGGGGGTTTAATTGTATCATCAAAACATTGGTTGAAAACAACAAAATCCCAGTCAGATCTCGCAAGGTGGTCAAATGGTGTTTTCGAAGGAGGAGGGTTTGGTAGAGTCCTAAAAAATTGATTATTACAGGAGTCTATCATGATGTACGGGTCCTGAACTGCTGTGTTCAGGAAAGCCATCTGGCGGTGGTCAGCTCATCAAAGTCAACATGAATGGTTTTTCCAATTTATTGTCTGGTACGTTTTTGTAATTCAGGACATGCTTTTCTTCGTGAGGTGCTAGCTAATGTAAAATACCAATGTCAGCCTTCGGTTGTAACTTACCCAAATTCTCGCTATCATTCGTTGGGTAGCTGAGTGCACCAAACACATGAAGATTACGATAGATCGGGAGGTTGTCATTAAAAGTTCGTATGGATGTTTTACCGTGACGACGAGTATACATGGAACAGAATTTTGGGTTATAACATGTATTTGGCCAACGCTTCGGCCCATTGAAATAAAGGAGCTTTTGATAAATTAACTTAGTGCGGGGACTGCTTCAATTAGGTATGATTTTCATGTCTTTCAAACAAACACCATTTTGTTGTGGGAGCGTGCAACTGATGTTTCATGATAGATCGCAACCTTCTCATAATATTCACGTAATGTCTGATTAACAAACTCAGTTCCATTATCTGTTCTGATGCGACGGACGGTTTCCTTAAGCCGTACTTGGATCATCTTCAAAAAGTTGATAATAAAAGCTGGAGCTTCATCTTTTGATCGTAAACATTTTACCCATGTAAATCGAGAGTAGTCGTCGACAATAACGAGGATGTACTTCTTTCCATTGACACTTGCGACACGCATTGGCCCACACAGATCCATATGCAACAGATAGAGTTTTTCTTGATTGGTGTCCTCAGATTTGGGTTTGTGGGGTTTCTTTGAACTTTTGCCTAATGCACATGCAGAACATAAGTGATCCTTTTCAAACTTGAGCTTAGGGAGACCTCGGACAAGTCCATGTCTTGCAAGATGATTAATAGCACCAAAGTTCAAGTGAGATAGACGATGATGCTATAACTAAGACTTGGTTTTAGAAGCCATTGAAAATAGACAAATGGGAGAGGACACCATCATATTCCTAAGTGAGAGTGTATAAAGATTATCCCCTCGAGATCCCGTCAATAAATCAACACCTTCTAGATGCGGTAATGGAAGCATGGTCGTTGACAATAAAGCCACTTCGAGATTGGAATCACATAATTGTCCCACAGAAAATAGATTATGCCCAAGGTCCTTCAACGTAATTTTATAAACGCTTGAATAGTACTTCCCAATCTGATAGTCTCCATAACCCATTTATCTTTGCAATTGATCATTTCGGATTTAACTGTACTAAGAAAACATATTGATGGAAATTGGTGAGCTGAGATGCGATCTGTAACCGGTCATGTGCTTCGAGCAACCGGAGTCCAAATACCAGAGGACGATTTGGACAACCTGCATTCATTAAGAGAAGTAGATGGAACATTGGTTTTTGTGGATCCCCAGGATTTACTGGGTTCCTGTTTGTTAGCAGATATTGTTTTTATAACCTCAGTTTTGCTAACAGACTCAGTATTCTTATTCTTCCTAGGTTTCTTTGAGTATACCAAATTAACCACAGGTTTGGGTGATTAGATTATAGAACTATTGATTTCCTTAGAAGAGGTACTCATTAGTAGTTGGAATCCTAGTTAAAGGGATGCATTTCCTACTATAGTGCAAGGTGCCGATAGGTTAGGTCTTCCAAATATATCCATCTGAGTGGAACACTTTTCTGTTGGTTTCCAAATCTTTCTTAGATTTTTTCTTACTTAGGTTTAGCACGGATTTTCACATCATTATAGAATTAGAACTCCACAATTGATCAAGAAGACATGAATCATATGTTAATACTTACATATATCAGGAATTATCATGTTTCTTGGAATTCTGCACAGACGCAGATCCATTAACTTTAACAGTACCATTCCTTTTATTCAAACTAGATTTAACGTTCTTGGGTGATTTTTCTACTTTTATTTTCGAATTACTACTTGGTGTTTGCTAATCTTATCATTCCTGGTATTGCCTGAAGGCTGTGATCCGCTAGCACTAGTAGAAAGTCTTACTCCTGTAGAATGCAACACACGCTTGTTAGAAACTATGTTTGAAGTCGAGTCTGTTTTTGTGTTTTCTGTGGATGTGAGTGATTCGGCAAACCTAACTTTCTTGTTTCTTTGTTCCTCTGTGTGACAGCACCTAATTGAGGATCAAAAAATTGTTGATGAGTGGGCAAGTCATATTATCGTGTGAAAGCAATTCATGAATTGAAATGACTTTCGTATACTAAAAGGGAGACTCTAAAAGTGTAATCTGAGGATTAATTCGATTTTAATGTTCGACTATATCCCTAAGGACGAAGGTTCTTCTGAGTTTGGCCTAATATAGGAGGATCTTGTGGCAGTCTTCTTTATTCAACAAGTTTGGGCGTGTGATTAGGTTCCACATTATCCTTAGGGACCACTTTTGGAATCTAAAAGAGTGTGGTTCTCAATTGTTAGCCTCCTATTCTTAAGCTTTTTCTTTTAAGTCTTCCTTAACTCATTTTTTTAGGGTGCTCGGACCAAACCTTGTCCTGGTTTTGATAAAATCAGAAATTTCCCCAGACTTAGGATTTTATATTGACTTGTTTGATTAAGCATCAATGGTTCTTTGATTGAATCACGTTTTGGTTTAATCAGAGTCATAAAGTTTGCTTATAGGTCTATTTTAAATGCTCTTTCAGCAACAAGTTTTGTCACTCTATGTTTCAATCAATAGTTAAGAAGTCTCAATTTGATCCATGACCCATTTTGACTTTTACTATCTCTACCATTTCCCTTTTAAGGAATTATTTGCTCTTTTCAACTTGACAATGACTGTGTTTTTCTCTTTCTCTTGAGACTGAGCTCTCAATTCACTTAATTCAAACAACTGAGTAAAACTTGGAGCATTTTGATCTAAAACACTGTTTGTCTGTTGAAAAATTTCTTGATTAAGTTGAGAATCGGCTTCCAAAGTGATGCAATGTTTTTCAAGAGTTGTAAAACTCTAACAAAGTTTATCGTAAGTTTCTTATCAACAACATCCTTTTTGTTGAGAAGCTCAGTCTTGAGTTCGAGACACTTTTGACATCCATTCACAGTTTCACAACCATCATTCACAGACAAATTCACAACAGTTTTTACAATATCAAGATCAATGGCTTGTGCCAAGAGTCATTCATTTTCACTAAGAACTTGATTCATTTTAACCTCGAAAGTTCTGGACTCCAAGATATGTTGTTCGACAGCCTGTCAATTTGATAAAAGACATTTTGTCATCGCAATTTCATCAACAAGTATTTGATTGAGTTATTTGAAGATATCTTTTAAACTTTTATAAACGGTAAAATTTTCATTCTTGAATACTAGCCTTTGTTGTTCAGAACCCCACGTGCTCTCAGTGGATAGCGTGTGGCATGTGGTTTCTTTCTTTGTCAACTGATCAAAAGCCAAGCTAGATGGCGTTTATGATCTTTTAGGCTAGTATTTCTCCCATACTCACTTTAGGATGTTCTTTTGGAACCTCAACTTTGTTGGTTGTGGAGAAGGAGATAGGGTCTAAGGGTGGGACCGAAAGTCGCTTTCCAATAGGATGTTAACTATATAATCAGATTGTTTCGAACAAAACCGTTTGTTGTATTCGTTATAGAACAAACATAATTAATAGGTTTAGTGTTACGTTATTTTTTAATACCATTGGACTCTATGTTCTTTCTAAGCATTTCTTTGAAATGGACTATCTTCACAAAGCATCTAATGTCTTCATATGAATCAGGACATCACAATAGTATCCATTATTAGATTGACATTTCCCATCTTACAGTTTTGGCTTGACTCACGAAACTTTCTTCAGATAGAAAGGTTTTTCCAAACCGTATAGCTTGTTTTGGGGAATGATCATAACAAATTTTTGGATTTAGTCATTTATTATGAAAAGTTTGCGCAGATTGGACCTCTTTTGAAATGATATTTTCAGTTGCTTAATTTTCTTTTCTAAGCAATTTCTCTATCAATATTTCTGTTTCTTCAATTTGTTAAATCTTTTTGGTTCTGAAACTGTATTCATTAAAGAATCCTTTTCTTGCACTTGTTTAACACAAGTGGTTTGCTTAAGAAGTTCAATCTCGGCCTATATCGTTCATTTGATCTGGAAAACTGTTCTCATCATTTTGCGTTTCTTTCACGTCATTTATATCTGTCAAGCTCGGTAGTCAAAGCTTTATTGGCACTTTTATATTCCAGATTAACATTGGTGCAGTTCATCACTTGGGTATTTAATTGTTCAAACATAGATAATATAAGGAAATCTTGTTTAGCGATAGAGTTAGGAATTTAGACAGTTTCTATTGTGTTTCACTCAGATACTGAGAATAAGAAAGATATTGCTATCACTGGTTATTTCACTGTTCTCTTGTTGATTTCAATCATTAGACTGTTCAGAAGACGTCATTATCTGCTCACTTTGATTGATTAAATCATAGGCCAGATTATCCGGATTGTGTACCTCAGTGAGTGCAATCTGAAGCCTATTTTGGAAAGATTCGCCATGGAGAGCAATCTGGGCTAGTTCAGTTCATCGCCAATTCAGGAGTATAGGCATCCAGATCATCGGCTTGATAAGGCAGCCCATTGTGGGGTAATGTTGGTATAAGAGGTTTGAGTGTCAGGAAGTCCTGGATCTGCCAAAAATGCTATTTCTTCCTCTGTTAAAACTTGACCACTTGCTTGAGCTTGAACCAGCAACACTTTATCATTGAACCACTTTTCATCCCTTTTTCTTTTAGGCATAGTGCACTGCTTGGAAATATGACCCTCCCCTTTTGCAGTTGTAATAGATGACAGTCCAGTTGTTTCCTTGTGTTGCTTCCACTTCTTCAAAGAGTGGTATTTTTCGTTGATTTCAAGCAGCATAAGTAGTTTTTCTCCCCTGACAGGGTTGCACAGTTTTGACAGTTACTTATTCCATCATAGATGGTAGCTTGTTGACGAGGGTTTGATGAAGTCCTTAGTTGATTGTTGGTAGTAGGATACTAGGATGTGACAATAGCAGTTAAGAATGACATCATGTGATTGATCGCAACAATTGGATCATCCTTTTCTGGAACATGGAAACAATTAGAGGAGTCTGGTTGGGAAATTCAGATTGTTGATGTTGGTAGTTTATGGGGCATATTCTAATTGGGGGATGGATGATTGTGGAGATTAAACGTTGTGGTTAATGAGGTTTGGTATTTCATTTGATGGGATATTTTGATTGAAAGAGGTGTTGAATTGAATGGTTGTGAATTTGTTGAGTCGGATTAAGTTGTTACAAACTTGAAGACGGGATATGGTAAAAACATGATGTTGAAGTTAGAGAGTTAATTCGAGAGAGTGTGTAGATGGATTGATAAGTTGACTGAGGTTAAATGGTGACGATGCCAACTAAAGCAAGAGGATCGGAGTTATGTTCATGCATCAAACGAACTTCATTTGTATGTCTTTCGTGTTGTTGCAGGTAAGCATGAAAGTGCATCATATTGGTAGTATGCAAGTCTTTTGACAATTTACCATCAGTAACAAATTTTGCTCCATTCAAACAGGAGAGTGTTTAAAAAACTTGGTGTTACTTGAAATTGTTCAATGGCATTTGTTAGGATGTTCATATCATTGAGTAAAGAGTGAAACTCAAGTTAGTATCATGTAACGACTATCCTTTCATGTAAGTGAACTTATCGAAATCATCATACAGCTTACATTCTCATTCTTGTTTTGTTAATGGCGTTCCTTGCATTAGCAGTTTAATCTTCTCCCAAAGATCTTTTGCAACACGATGTTGACTCACAAGAGCATAGATTTCCATATTGGAAGGCCTTGGAGATTGTTTGGTTTATTGTCTGATGTCACAATCAACTTGAATGGCTTAGCGTGGTGTCCAGTTCAATATATTCCTTAAGCCTTGTTACTCCTTCATCAGTGATTTAAGGCCATCCGAGGTGGTCTTTTTCACAGAGGCAGAATATTCTTCATGAGGTCTTATTGCCCAAATATACAGTTCCTTAGGCTATTCCAAGAATTCATTTCAAGTGTTTTGTCAAGCAATTGGTGGTTGTATTGTCTCCTCCTGTAGTAGTGATTTCTTTTCGGCATGAGTCGTCATTGTGGTATCAAAAAGATTACAATTGATCGATCGGGGTTAGAAAAGAAATTGTGTTTGGTTATGTGATTGTTGAGTCTTGAAATGAAACTACACGGGATTTTACAATTCTCGACAAAACCGGGAAATACAAATTAATGTTTCACGGGATTTTACAAGTCACAGAAAGAACCGTATAATTTTAGAAATTTGAAATTTGGGTTTTACTTGTTCGATTACCAAAGAAACTTCTAGTTCGGTCCACCTTGTTCGGTTACCAAAGAAACGTCTGGATCGGTTCACCTTGTTCGGTTAACAAAGAAGAATCTAGTTCGGTTACCAAAGAAGACACTGGATCGGTTCACCTTGTTCGGTTAACAAAGAAGAATCTAGTTCGGTTGTCAAAAGAGAATTGGTTCGGTTCCTCTTGTTCGGTGCACACTAGTTCGGTTGATCTTGTTCGGTTAACAAAGAAGAATCTAGTTCGGTTGTCAAAAGAGAATTGGTTCGGTTCCTCTTGTTCGGTGCACACTAGTGTCTGGTTGATCTTGTTCGGTTCAACTAAGTTTACTAGTTCGTTTGGTCTTTGTTCGGTTTCCAATAAAGTGAACTAGTTCGCTTACTCGTTCGGTTCCAAAATTACAACACACTAGTTCGGTTTTATAACTAATTCGAATCCAAATTTTCAAAACTCAAAAAGTACACCCTTTGATGGTTTTTAGCAAAAAAATTATTGATACAACTAGTGTTACAAATTCCTATTGGAACAATAAAATGAAAACTTTAAGTTTTTTAACACAAAAAATTTTGAATCAAAAATTTTGTTCTTTATAAAGATTTTGAACACAAATCACAAGATAAACACAAAAACTAAACACACCACTCCATGGCTCTGATACCAATTGAATAAACATGTAATCTAATGATCTAAAACCAAGAACATGAGAGAGATGTTGGTTGTGATGTTTAGATAGAGAAAGTGATGGAATGGATGATGTTATTTCTATGTGGAAAATATGGAAAATGAAAACAACCAACCCCTCTCCAAGGCTAGGAGAGGGCTTATATAGTTACATGATGGCCGGCCCATGGGCTATGATGGGCTTCACCATGGGCCTTGCGGGCCCGGTATTTAGTTCTATATAACATGAAACAATCTACGAGCTAAGACCTATTACAACTTGGAAGTGACCGACACTTTTTGTGTTTCCAACAATTGATTTGTTGACTTGAAAAGATTAGATGCTAACACTACTTATAAATGCTAATTGTATAAGTATAAACTAAACTTTTTTCTCTCATTATTCCTAAATCCTCTAAGTATTTTATTATTATTTTTATTGTTGACAAACAAATTATGTCCTTATTAATATAAAGTAAACCCGGTTTAGACCACAATTAGTTTGAAATCCTTTCCTAAAGAGACGAGTTGGTGAGAATAAGGTTCCAATTAGGTTTTAATTTCGTTTGATTTAGGAGTTATCCTTTTTATTTCATCCGAAACAAACCTCACTTGAAGTCCAGAGACGGAGGCTTTCTTTTAGATAACCCTGGTGTAAAATTTGGCTTTATTATTATTATTATTATTATTGCAACATTATTATCCCTTGGTCCTTTAAACAACTGCCACATCAGTATGAGACCATGGTCCAGGAGTCTTATTTCGACCTCGGTGATCCTCAACCTTTTTGAAGGCTGCAACATCGATTGTGGAGCCTTATTGGGCAGATGCAGCAACTTTTAGATCCATTCTCGGATTATTATTCTTACTATGATCCTTCTTTTGAAGACTTCCACATCGGTTGTGAGCTGACTAGAGACAGTAAACTTTTATCAACCCACAGTTCTTCTTATTATTATTATTACCTCCACCCTTTAAACGACTGTCACATCGGTATGTGAGCCGACCATGATCCAGAAGTCTTATTTCGGCTTCGGTTTATCACATAATAATAATTATTATTATTAGTAGCCAAATTTCAAGTCTTGTGGTCTTTTAACAACTGCCACATCGATTGTGAGCCGGAAAGAGGCAGTGGTCTATTTCCCCACAACACTGACAAAACCTCGATGTGTACCTTACTTTCACCAGAAAGAATCTCTACGAAGGGATTTAAACTAAAAATTGCAAAAACCAAAGTAACTTTAGTTATTTAACAATTATATAATGTTTATTAAGCTGGTGGGAGCAAAAAAAGCACTCATTTAACATCTATTGACTCTAAAGAAGATCCTACTACTCACGCTTTCGCATCTAACTTATATTTAACTCTATTATTTTTCGTTTCTTTGCAAAATTTAAAAGTTATAAGAAACAAATGGTTCAACAAAAGTCGGTAGGACTTGTTGTTGTTGACGGTTAGAATTACGGGATTGAGAACGAGTGCGCGTGCATAAAAATATAAAAAGAAAATTTATACATTTTTTTTTTGGTTTTTCAACAATGAATTTACAATTTATTTTAATAACGGACAATGAGATAAGACACATAAACCTAATAATCAACAAGCTTCTCGGGAACTCTCTAAAAGAAAAACGCACAAAGGAGCGGAGGAGTAGGAAAGCGCGAAGCTATTATAAACCTTCTCCTTTAGGGTCGTAGTTCGTTGGAACAACCCTCCTTATACCCCTCTTAGAGTTTGTTTATCTTTCAAAGGTGAACCGTACCTTGCAAGTGACACAAAAGGCAAGTTTTTGATCTTTTGTTCGGGAACTTATTATGATAATGTTCCAATTGAGAACATTATATTGATGATATATTTTTTTCTTGTTAGGACATTTTTTTGATTTTTTTGCTTTTTTTTATTGATTTTTTTTTATCTTATATATATACCAATAAAAAAAATCTTTTTGTATTTTTTATGAGAAAATAAGCAAAATAACTTCACACGGAAGGATCTTCAAAGCACTAATTGTCAAACGTAACGACAATCGTATACAATCCTCCCTGGCAATGGCGCCAAAAATTGATTGTTTTTGAAACTATCCTTTTAAATATATATAAGTATAAATAATTATAAATATATAATAAGGATAATTATCAAAAAATCTCAATGTAGAAACCGGGAAGTATGTGATTATCGGGTCGTTATCCCCAACGAGGAATGCAATGGAAAATCGTTTGTCGGTTTGACATTTGATGTTTGAATATAACAAATTTGGATTTGGTTTTCTATTACTACAAGAAAATTAAGGCAATCTACACTAAAAACAATTAAAGCAACACGATTTTAAACTAAAAACGAAAACTAGGGATCCTAAAAACGCGTCTAATTATCAACTAAGTCAAAATTAAACCCTAAAAATGCAAACTTAGTTTCTAAACCTCTAAAATGACAAAAGAAAATTTTCTAAAAAGGAATTATATTTTTTTGACCTTTTAATAATTTTTTATGAATTAAAAACCTATTTAATCTATTTAAAATTCTAGAAAATAACAAATTAAGACCTAAAAATTCCAAAAAATGATTTTCTACTTTAGAAAAGTCTAAAATATGATAAAAACTCAGAAAAATATTTTTCACT
>BQNB010022405.1:0-63040 GCA_026074375.1 Tanacetum coccineum | reverse complement strand
TAGTGGATTTTCTGAATAAACCCTATAAGATATGCACTAACGATCAATCCCACTATCTATACTTCGTGCATTAAACGATTCTATGCTACTGTCAAGGTAAAAACTGTCAATGGGGAAGTACAGCTACAAGCCCTAGTGGATGGGAAGAAGATAATCGTTACTGAAGCATCTGTTAGACGTGGCCTTCAACTGAATGATGAGGAAGGTACGGATTGCTTGCCAAATGCTACCATTTTTGAAGAACTTATAAAGATGGGGTATGAAAAACTTTTACAGAAGCTTACATTCTATAAGGTATTCTTTTCTCCTCAATGGAAATTCCTTATTCATACCATTTTGCAATGCCTAAGTGCTAAGACTACTGTATGGAATGAATTTAGTAGCACTATAGCTTCTGCAATTATCAGTTTAGCTACAAACCAGAAGTTCAACTTTTCAAAATACATTTTTGAAAGTAAGGTGAAAAACTTAGAGAATGTGTCTGGTAAATTCTTGATGTATCCAAGATTTGCACAAGTGTTATTGTAGAAACAACTGGAAGGAATGTCAAATCATAAAAGGAATTATGTTACACCCTTTCACACTAAGAAGATTTTTAGAAACATGAGAAGGGTAGGGAAAGGCTATTCTAGAAGAGAAACACCCTTATTTCCAATAATGATGGTACAAGCTCAAGAAGAAATAGGTAAAGGTTCAACAAATCCTACTGATCCCCATCACATACCTACCATTATTCAACCATCAACATCTCAACCTCAAAAGAAACAAAAACCTAGGAAGCCAAAGAGAAAGGACACTGAGGTACCTCAGCCTAGTGGTCCTACAAACAATGTTGCAGATGAGGCTGTCTATAAGGAGATGGATGACAGTTTGGAAAGGGCTACGACTACTGCTACTAGCTTAGATGCAGATCAGGATAGGGGTAACATCAATAAGACCCAATCTAAGGCAACACTTCATGAACCAATTTCCTTAGGAACTAGTTCAGGTAGTGGTCCCAGGCGCCAAGAAACCATAGGGGATACTATTGCTCAAACTGGGTTTGAGAATGTATCTAAAACTTCCAATGATTCACTGCTCGCAGGAGTTAACACACCTTGAAGTGATGAGGATAGTCTAAAACTAAAGGAATTGATGGAATTATGTACCAATTTGCAAAATAGAGTTATTGATTTGGAGAAAACTAAGACCTCTCAAGCTCAGGAAATTACAAGTTTGAAAAGAAGGGTCAAGAGACTAGAGAAGAAAGGAGGGTCAAGAACTTATGGGCTTAAAAGATTATATAAGGTTGGTTTATCTAGAAGAGTGGAATCCCTTAAAGATGAAGGTTTGGGTAAGGAGGATTAATATGTGCTTAACTACACATATTTTATACCAAATAAAACGAACTTAAATGACCAAAAACAGACAAAAACTGCCAAATATATGTTTGTTTTGCATTTGTGTTGTGCAGGAAACGGAGTACAGTTCCAGTTAGTGCTGCTACAACTACAACAACTATTATAACTAATGATGAGATTACTTTGGCTAAAGCACATGCTGAATTGAAAAGTGCTAAACTACCAACAAACAACCTGCTGCTACAAATACAATTAACAGCTGCTAGCATAAGACCTAAGGGAAAGGGATTATTATTCAGAACAGGAGCAAGCACTTAACAAACCAACATTTCTTCACAACAACATCACAACTCAATGTTCAGCGTAAAAAGGTAAAGGAAAATATATCTCTCTCTCTAAAAACCAAAACCTATGACAAATTGTCAAAGAAAGATCAATTCTGCTTGATGAAAGCACTTGCCTCAAGCTACAAGCTGAAGAAGAAGAGAAAGAGCTTGCCAGAGAAAAAGCTCAACAAATAAGAAGCCAACTTGTATCATCATAGGAACATGTGCAAGCCATGCAGCGAGACGTGATTATCAAAGGCTCAACAAACAAGCAGAATGAACAAGATAAGTTGAGTATTGAAGAGAATCCAATTGTTTGTACAACCTCTTTAGAAGCAAGAAAGAAAACAAACATTGCAAAGCAATAAGAGCATAAGAAAAGAGGAATAAACCACCCACCAACTAACTAAAGCTCAAAAAAAAAGAGAAATACAATGTTTACTGATCTGAAAAACATGGCTTGATACAACAAGCATAGTTTAGTTGAAGAACAAAATGCTTTAGATGCTATTCAGAATTATATGTGTAGCATAGCTATGAAAAATGAAACACATTTTGTGATATGGAAACAAAATTAGTGAAGGTAGTAGAAGTATGAGCTAAAGCATAGATACATAAGAGTAGCATTCAAATGAGAGCAGTACACTTTATGCACCTAAAAACTAAGATGAGGCCTGGAACAAGAAAGTATTAAAAGCGAAAGGTGATTTAGGATAAAAGAAATAATAGCCAAGCAATCAGAGCTTCAAAAAGACAAATTAATAGAAGTTGTTCGCCTAAGATAAAGAGTGACGTATTAATTTGATTGCTATTTTTTTTACCTTTGGCAACCTAAAGCCTAGCCTCCAAGAGCATTATTGACTATTAAAGATCCAATAAAGAAGGGAAAGAAAACTATTTACCAGATAAATCAGGGCGATGGAAGTTCAAAGGACGTACTTAGGTCTTCCCCATTATATGCTCAAAAGATTTTGACAAGGAAGATTTAGAAACCCAGAGGAAATTGGAAAAAGCTAAAGCATAGGATCAACAAGGCAAGCAGAGGAGGGCTATGAAAGAGTGCTATGGGTGATCTAAAGACAATGTATAAACTACATGTTGAAGACAAGTATGGGGAGGAATCAATAGGATTACAGAGTATGTGGATTGGAAGCTATATGATTCATGTAGAGATACATTCCATTAAGGGGGGGGGAAAAGTAAAATGTGCAACAGTCATATTCTGTTGAAAAGAGATATCCATCCCCTTACACCTGCTAACAGATCACAGATATGCTAAAGTAGGAAGCTGGCAAGCTAATTCATTGAATGAAATGTGTTTTCAGCATCTTAAGCTCAACACAGAAAAACAACTCAAGAAACAATGAAGTATTTGGAAGCATCCACTAGTGAATATGAACTTAGAATGAAACTATGATTTTTGAAGAAGAATATCAAGTTTAGGGGAGGATTGTTGGGATTAAAAGACTTCTTGATGATCTTGGAGTTACTGCTACTAAGGTTTGTGTTACGTACAGCTAGTGTAACATACCTACTGCTAGTGAAAACTTAGTACTGCGCTAGTGGTATATTAGTACTAGCTAGTTACTACACTATGATATGTTAGACGCTTGAGTAAAAGATTAGTACGGTCTAGTGAAGATTGAAGAAAAAATTCTAAGTAGTTACAACTGCTATGTACACAGTTAATGCTGCTGGGTGTAATAATTACTACTGCTTGTCAAGAGTTAAAGCTGTTGGAACAAAAATTTACAACAACTGCTGCAAGAATACAACTGCTGAAAGATAAAGAATTCCTTGAAGATCAAGATTACTAATAGATAAGGTGATAGATTATAATATAATAGATCTTTGGAAAAATCCTAAGTTTAGTAATATATTTGTAAATCGACTAGGACTCTTTGGTGTATAAAAGAAGGTCCTAAGGCATAGAGTTAGATATCTAGAAATCCTTTTGTTTTGATATCGTTATAGCTTTAAGATTTTGTAACCCTAATACTAGGAGAGTAATTCGAATTATCTCTATAACACACTAATATTGAGCTTTTTTTAATAGTGTGCGCGACCTATATTGTGAGTGTTTTTCATCGTAGACAATTCATTCACAGCTTGAACTGATCTCAGTAGTATTAGTATTATCAAAACAAAGATTGCGTATCTCTTTACATTACTCTAGAGCCTTATTATATTACCATGATTTATCACTATTCATTACTATCTATCATCTCTTCAACTTATAGCACTCTAAGAGCTAATAGGCCAGGTTTCAGCGTCATCTACTGTAAAGTGGGATCAATAAAACTCTTGTAATCTCTATACTCTGCTATAAGCATTCGATTTGTTTATATCGATTGTTTACTTATTCGTTGCATGTTGATTATGTTTATCACTTTATATCCGTTTATCGCTTGATTATGTGTTTAATCTATCATTAAACTGGAACAGGATTTATAAACAGAAGTGGTTGTACTTACTCTCAGTCTGAAGATTTATGTGAGGTCTCTTAGTGCTCTTCAATCTGGGTATAGAACTCACACCTCTCAAGTCTTCTGTAAAGTGACTTATTCACCCCTGGATTAATAGTACTATATAGCCCTCATCTTACTACTCCCCTCACTCCTACATTGCTGCAATTTGGTAAAGTGAATGGTAATACTAAAGCAGGTGAACTTAGGATTATAAATAAGACATTTGTTTCCTTGGATAGCAATTCAGAAGACCGTAAACTAGACATACCACATATAGATAATCATTAGTCGATAAGTAGATAAAGAGCCTTGATGACTTAGGTTTCAATAATCACAAGTGTTGTCTCCAGATAACACATCATACGCATCACATATAGGACTAGAGACTCTCGATTAATCCTTAGCTAGATAATATGCTTGCGCTGTTGGCGATCTAGTTGGATGCATCGTAAGAGAACTATCAGAGACATATCACTCAACCTATCCACCTAGTAGTCACTACACAGATCGAACAGCGAAATTAACAGCCACTGAGTATTCGTCTCTAGGAAGTATTCATAATAATCGAACCTAACACAACTCTTAATTGCTCTAAGACCAATCTGAGTGCTACCACATTAGAATTCATATTTCATCACAACATACTACCTTAACTATCTACATCCTTACTCTGAATTAAATATCAATATAAGCGACTCACTATGTTATTTCAGACACGTACCTCTGAGCCGATAAAATACTGTCATCCATAACATATAACATGATCTGGGTGGGAGCATAATAGATCATGGTCAGGCCATGTCTACTCGTTTGAAGTCAGCGTCATGCTTGTAGATGCATGTTTTCTGCATATCAGTAAGAATCCGATGGTCGATATTTGAGGATGTATTCAAGACTACACGAGTAATAACACTTGTATGATAATTTTATCGCGCGAAACAATCGTCCTCCCTCAGCGCGAACACAAAAGCTCTTACAGGCGAAAACTCCCTCTTTGTTGTTGACGCAATTAGTGACTTTCAGAATTTAGGGGGGGGGGCGAGGAGAGGAGGGGCGGGGGGGGGAAGGTGGGAGGGGGTAGTAGGCGTGGGGGGGGAGGCGATAGGAGATAACTATGCGGAAGCGAAGCGAAGCAAGAGGCTGCGCGCGAGCGAGACGCACGCTCACACTTAGTGATCGACACCATACTTACCAACGAACCTATAATTTATCGTGCCAACTGCCTCGTGTACGTGTTAGTTAAAAGGTAAAGTCGACCAAAATATAAAATAGTAAAACTAAATAATATAATTACCTATACAAAACAACACAATCACGTTTTTGGCGTCGCTACCTAAGGTCTGATGTACAGAATATCAGGATCTATAGAAACACTTGTATTACAGGTGATTAGAGCGTATTCAGATTTGATAGCACTACACAATTTATTGACAAAGATTTCATATGCATTGTCTATTTTCTAGTTTTAAGCGTACTATATATCTCTTAGAGTATACTACTCTTTGAGGTTGATCTATCCTTAATCTATTTTCTTAGAGTCTCTGAGTCACTATACATATCTTGTCTAGACGAACAACACACATATCACTCATTTCTTTCAATTTTTTCTCGCATTTGAGAGAGAGAGAGTATTGCATAATTGGTGAGAGATTCTATTTTTTTGTTTTTTCTGCATTATTAATTCTTGCTATTTTTCTTCTGATCGAATACTAAATACGCCAGTGATAGATACGTACCGCACTGAAGACATTTACGAGCGTAATCCACTTTTCACTTACTGACTCATCCACAACACATCATACAATCGTCACTATCGATACATCGCACAAACAGACACAACTAGCACTCATGTATGAAGAGCTCATTTAATCTACTTCATCTGACTTAGTAGAACGAGACGGACACATTATCGAATACTCTTGCGTTATATACTGAGGTGATCCGCGTTATTTAGTAACTTAGTTCTCTTCGAGTCATGAGCAGCTTATCTATAATAGTTTCACGACATTTACAGAGCTCATAACTTCTCATCAATCTCTTCTCTTACCGAACCAATCTTACTTGATATTTAAAACCCCCTTGTTTTCAGGTAGTGCATGACTAGGATGTTCAAACAAAGAGGCTCATGATACACTATGTCATTTCGCTCTACCAAACTAGACAGACAAGCAGTGTCTCAACATTCGATCTGAGCATTCGCAGGACACACACACCGTTCATTTCTAGTCTACAGAATTTGAGTTATTTTTCTCACTGAATACATGAGCAGGGTGAAAGGGGAAATCGCCGAAACGATATAGAACCAACTAGGGAGGAGTACATGAACAAAAAATCTGAGAGGATTACTCGTGTCCAAGTAGTTTCTCTACGCACGAACTCTATTGTACTGAAGACCGAGCTAAATGTATAAATGACTCAATCGATACCACATAGCTAGCGCATCAAGGTGCGATCGAGCGACGAGATCATCTTCACACTGTATCACACACACAGTGACTTCGAGCTAACTCTAGAGCTGACTAAGACATGCTATTAATACTGATCATCATCAAAAGCATTATGATATAGTTGATATTTATTTACTTTACCCATAGATGTGAGCTATGGATTCTAGCTTTATGCTTGCGGTGCACTCTCTCCTATTACAAACTTAACTCGAGCTAGAGCACGTAGATGCGCGCGGATTTAAGAGAACGAAACCCGACTATGAGGTTCCATATTAACTACCAGGGAAATATCTTAAAAAGGAAAATTATTTTTCTAAACAAATACTTGCCCATCACTTCTCGTACTTTCACTAAAAAGAATGGAGGAAATCAATAATTCTTTAAGCAAGAGCCAAGATGATAAAACTCTTAACCACAGGGCTTGAACGATTACAAGGAACTTTTTATTGAGATGTCCTCCAACATTACTTAACCAGTAATGTAGGAAGTGAACCCTATTTTACAAAGGATTAGATGTGCCCACTAGACAGATTATTGATTCTAAGGGAGGTGTGCCTACAATAAAGGCAGATGATGCTAAGAAAGCCATCCAAGAAATGGCTGATTATTCTCAAAAATGGCATAATGGGACATCTACTAGAAATAAATAGTAATACTTCTGATGGATTAGCTATTATTATTCAAAAGCTCAGACTAAAACAATCCTTGGCAGGTTAAATCAAGAAGTAATTACGGAAGTTAAGAAGTGTATTGCTATTGTTGCTGCTAGTAAGTAGAGGAATCATAGCGTTTGAAATATGTACAAGAGGTACCCAAGGTTAAGCTAAGGATTAAACCACTAAAATTGAGGAAGTGAAAGATAACTTTGATAGAGCTCATTACCTACAGGGACAGACATCCAGTTTGGGGAGTACCATTCTCAAATTTAAGAAGAGTAGAAAGGAAGACACTTGAGGCAAGCTAAAGCTGGTCAGAATTCTAACCAAAAACGCCCAATGAGCTAAAATCCCTATCATATCAAAGAAGAATTCAAAACAATGGCAAGCTAGATCCATTAAGTAAGAATAGTCATGGTTGTTGGACTTTCCACGAAAAAGTGGCACATGAAGAATATCTCTTCTTTGGATTTATAAGGAAATTTCGTCGCGTCAAAACGGATGTCTTGGCAAGATACAGAAAACCAAGGGAGGCCACATAATGATAAATCATTATAGATTCAAATTGTGGCAAATTGAGTAGCACAGGTACATCAAGTAAAACAGGGGATCTTGAATAGAGTCTTCATTAGCTCACTAAAAATAACACTAAGGGATCACTGGTCAAAACTCAAATTAACTACTTGACCGATGGAAGCGTATACACGCACTTATGATGTCTAAACGCGTATTATTAGAACTCTCAATTCCTAAAACATATGACATAAATATGCCAGATATCGAGTGTCTCTAAGAGAGGATTACAAGTTAACGAAATGTCCCATTTCATCTCTCTTGATCCGTCTGTTGAGACCAAATAAATAAGATTTATGATGAAAAACGTGAGAAAATACATAAGGAGTACGATCAATTAAAAGAAAGAAACGCTACACAAACTGCCTTACAATGTCATTATTCAACAAAACACTATACCGAAATACCATAAGAGCATAGCTTAAGAGGTAGACAAATCAAGGATCGAAAGAGGAAATACAAAGCAACAATTCTCCATAAATCGGCAACAATAATTCACACCACCTCATAAAGGATATAATCAACCTCAAAAAGAGTCAAATAAACTGTAAAGTGCTAGTCGTCTGTAGGGTCAATTTATTGATAATCCGCAAGTTTATAACATTTATACTTAGGTCGCTTAGAGCTCGAAGACATTATCCTAAAAACAACACTTTAACAGGCAGTGTTAACCCGATCTGGTGGAGTATCGTGGTAAGCGTAGGGTAGTGATCGAACATTAAGCACAACACGAGGCTTTACACCAGAAAATTCTATTAAGAATTTTAGTTTAATACAACTAATCTAAGTTATCTTCTTATAATTACTCACTTGTTAAACCTAATGCTAAACCTAGGTACAGAAATAAATTAACTACATTTTGTTGTAAACAGGGTTGTTTTTTAGCCTAGAGAAGACCATTGCTAGCCATCATGCATGTTACTATGGATTGAACATATAAAATCAAAAATTATGCATAAACACAAATAAGACAATGCAAGAAAGATTAATCAAAATATAATAAGAGCGTGGATACATACCAACCAAATGAAAGAAAAAATTGTAATATCCTTATATAAATGCCGATTAAATCTGCTGGTTTGGCGAGTTTTGTCTTAAAATGCGCATATGGATACTTATCTGAAGCCAGGTTTATCATCATTTCGTTAAGACTTATGCGAGACAGAACTCCATCCTATACCGAACTAGACACATTGAATCCTGACCACAATAAAACGTAACCCACATAAAGCAAACTTGTTAGTTTAATATATAATCTATCTCAAGGGATTAAAGGCAAATGGTTATCTTTGTTAAACCCTAGCCTAATCGGTTACCCCACTTACTGTTTGATGGTATTTTATATACTGGTAGTTCACTGTTCAAGTATTTACCAATTAATTAAGAACATACTTGTTGAAACATACGGGTCGCCTAACCGCCGTTCGCAACTAATCTTCATAACTATAAATGCAAAGTCATAACATTATTAATGATCCTAATGTCTAATGTAATAATAAAACACGATTGAGAGCTATCCCCATATCTATATCACTAGGTCAGTATCACTAGACCAGGTTGAATGAGTCGGTCGCATATTCAAACAAGAACGTAGACAATTATTAGGTGATAAACAAAATTAAACAATTCAAACTGATAAATTAAGCAATCATATTAAAACAAAACCTAAGACCATACTAAATCATCATTAAGATGGCTAATACCCGAGGGTATTAGCCCACAACAATTGTAATTATACAAGCTTGAATTTTTTTTAATTAACCAAGGTAAACTAAACGTTTAACCGAAAACATACCAAAAATATAATATTACAAAGAGTATAATAATTGACACAATTGGTCTTCTATGGAATCAATGATCAATGCTTGTCCTTTGCAAAAGTATGCTCTTCTTTACTTCAGAAAATCGTCATTATTGTAAGTTAATAGAGATTATGATTTTTTGCACACTGAAACTGTATTTGAGTTATTCTTATTATTGGGGAGGCTTTTGAAAAATTGGTGGATACTGCCGTTATTAGGAATGATGTCCAATACGGCGTATAGGGGCAATTTCCTTGGATGCGCCCAATCAAATATATATTTCCTTCTTTATATTTATTACATGATCTTTGATCGTTTATCCTGGCTGGATACGGCATATGTAAAAGGCAGTAAGGGATACGCCGTATTGGGAATTTGAGATGCGCGTTTCCCTTGTAAACTCTCGCCGATACGTACCGTATCTTATTGGAGAGGATAACGGCGTATGAGGTTCAGAAATAAGTAAACTTCAAATAATCAATCGTTTAAAGCCTCTCCAAAATGTGCGCGCTTTTAGCTTGTCATCACTAAAACACTCCGTTAATTACTGCAATTAACAACTTTTAAGCAATTAAGTAACAATTCTTGCAATAATAAATAAAAGTAGGTAAAATTTATATTGTGAAAAAAGATGGTATGCAAAGTAACGTTATTTGATGTCATTAACATATTACCCCAACACACTTGAATCTAACTTGTCCCTCAAGTATACACATCAATGCTACTAGAAATTTAATACAAAATGGTAACATCCCACCCAACCAAAGTAAAGGACTTTTTTTTGTTTTTTTATTTTTCCGTTAAGCATCTCATTATTTATCACCTGTACAAGACCAAGCACCTCAACAAAATATAGGAAATTGAAAAACACACTAGATCACATCACATCAACTAATCTGAGTGTAACATTTTAAATTTGGTAACCACATAAAGCACAGACATGATTTAGATTACTATCATAAAATGCTTGACAATGATACACATCATCCAACCACTAGAGCTAAGAATAACAAGACAAAACAGGTAAATTGGGTAATTTTTTTTAGGCTTTACAAGTTGATCATATCTACCAATCTTTCAACGCAAAACTGCGTACAACAACAAGTCATCATAATCAATAACATACACGGGCTGTTACGGACAAAATAGACATGTATAGTAGAGTGGATCACATTCTCATTCGAGTTTAACCAAGGGTTAGGATGGATAATGATATAGGTTATGGGATCATGTCTAGTTTCCACCCAAAGAAAAAATCCAACAAAGGATTCTTCGTTTCTTCTTTGTCTTTTCTGCATCATGCATACATGGTCGTAATGACGGAATAGACATGCATAATTCGATCACATCCTCATTCGAGTAAACCTAAGGTTAGTTGCTAGGAAAGGGAAGTAATTGTTGTTAATTAAAATTCACAAAACAAAGAGATTTAGGAGACCTGACAAATACGTAGTTATATCTAGATCTAGGTAACTTTTCCTCCCGACCGTTCCATGATAAAAACTCAAAATATATACAAATGTCTCGATCATAGAAATGACAACGACAAACTAAGTTTTGCGTCGCGATATCGTCAACAACCAAACTTTTCCAGTCCCAAACTTTAACATACTTTATACAAAAGGTCGGAGATAATCGGAACACAACTTTATAAAAACTTATACATCGTTGATTTTTATTCCATATATCAAATAAATAATCGATATTTTTCTAAGTAATTCATTTCTTTAAAACCTGATAACCACGGACCTGAAAACACACAACCCCCACCCCACACCCACGGTTGACGCCAGTTCCAAGACATGATGGTATGAATGGGGGGGGGGGGGGTGTGGGGTGGGGTGGGGGGGGGTTTAAAATAATTGCAGGGATGTAACCAACGACTACACACAACATCCCAAATCAAATCTCCAAGGGGGGGTACTCCCCCACAGGCAAAAATTTAGGGGTGTACACAAAAACACAACTCTCTGTATCTACACAGGAAGTTATTTGAATTATAGGGAGAGGAAGATTATTGGGATGATGGATATGAACACAGAGTGGGTCTCAATATATAAATAAGAAATTTTAAAATGCATAAAAAAATATAAAAAATTAAGCATTGAACTTGACAGTTCATCCATGCTGTGTCTTGAATTCCGAGTTCTGAACGGTTTATGATCAAAGTCATTTGATGAATAACGAGGCCTGAACTGATGTGAACTAGACAGTCATGACCAAAAAGACCGAGCTAGATCTACTGTGATCAAAATACTTAGAACGTTGAGGAACAGACGGCCTGAAAGTGTATTTTCAGCAGACACACATTAAAAACCATTTTGTCGTGTGGTGCGAGGTCCCTGAACTGTTGTGATCAAGCAATCATATAGACATTAGATGACCGAAATCAACCGGCATGATCTGCTATGTTCAAAAGCCCCAAAGACGTCATTGAGTGATCACAGATCAAAATTCCCTTGAAGCCCACTGTTTTCCTGAGATATCTTTCATTTTCGCACACATAAACTCATGAGTCCTTCCTCTTGTTCAACAGCGAATTGAGAAACGATGTAACATCGCACTTAAGAGAAAGTACCTAGCACTGACATTTAAGAGCTTCTGTTCGCTTTCACATTGTTAGGGATATCTTGCATTTGAACATCCTCTATGGGGTCTTCACTTTCACTTTGCTTTGCATTTGAACCATTTGGGGGTTCACTTTCAACCTTTGTTGTGCTAGAGGCGAATATCTTTCCTGTTGGAACCCATCTAAGACAAACAGTCTTGAGAATTCTACCCGTTGGTTGCCACCTAAGACAAGATCTAGGACTTGTTGTTTTCTCATGCACAGTGGTAGTCCTTTTGATTGAAAACCTATGTCCTTTTGGGATCTGTCTTTTTGGTTTCGTTGCAACCCTTATTTGCTCTACGGGTTTGTTTCTGTTTGTTGTCTTATTGGATGGAACCTTAGCACGCGAGTTGACTTCTTTCAGGAATTTTATTACACAAGCGTCATGATTGGCATTAAAGACACATTTCTGACATGTCGAGCAAACAAAATGTTTGGAGTCAGAAAAATTTCTAGGGATCCTAGAGTGTTCATGTGTCTTTTTCTTAGCTTCCTCTAGGTAGTGATTATGAACAATGTCGTTTGAGCTATACCTAGATGAGCTTGGTGCAATCATGTGATGAGGTTTTGCAGGGGCAGATTCTCTTCTTCTTGGCAAATATGTGTTAGTGACTGTTTTTGACAAGTCGTTGTTCCACATCAACTGTGGGAAGTCAAACCGTGTTTTGAAATTCTCTAGGTCTTACAGACTAAATGCAGTCGGTTTGTCTAACAACGGAGTTTAGGTTTATTGAGTGGAATTGTCCAACCGTGTTTCCCAAGATGATGGCATTGCAAACTTAGTATTCCACCCTTATACCTGTTAGTTTCCTTAACTCATTTTTTAATGCTGCCCCTTTTTCTGAATCTGAGCTACTACATCACATGTCATTAGACTTTTTGTCAGATTGTGCCATTAAAGATCAATCAGGTCTATGGTCTGAACACGTGTCCTTTTATAGAAGCAAAAAGATCTTTGTAAGTCCTGTTTTTAAGTCACTTTTTCTTTATGTAGACTGCTCATATCTCTGCAGTAATTAGCCACATACAACTATGTTTCAATTCCGATGTTTTATTGTTTCAATTACATCCATGGTCAAGTTAATCCTTGGCTTTCATACTTTTTTACTTTGAAAATTGACCATGTTGCCCTTCTTTAAAGCTTGATTTTGATATATAAGTTCAAGATTAACACAATGTTCTTCATTCTTAAAAAATCTTTTGAAAATGGGTTAAACGGTATTTTTGAGACGAATATTATTTAGACATACGAGTGATTGATTTGAGAGTATCAGTTGTCTTGTCATCAGTTACTTAGCAGGCAAAGGACATATTCATGACATTTTTCATTCACTTCTTGGCAACCTCTCTCAATTAATGAATTCAGGTTGCTCAGTATGCTGTTGTCCTGTAGCAGATACATTATCATCAGCAGTCATTTGTACCTCAGCCATTGGCTCTTCATCGTATATGGGTCTGATTTCTGCATCATCAACATGTGCATCATTCCCTGATCTGCTGCTTGTATCCTGCTCTTTTGATTCTGTCCCATTGCTTTCAATGATAACTGAACTAGCATCCAATCATGCCATGCATTACTCTACAGTCTTTTCCTATGTTTGTCTGATTTGTCTTTCATTCACCCTGCTTTCATACTCCATTTTATGTTGTGCTCTTTCACCAATCGACTTCTTAACAAATTCCATGTGTTGGATCAGTGTGTCACGGAATTCTGGAATATCGAGTCGAGTGTATTGTAGGAATTTGTTGCGTGTCATGTCAACATATTCATCATCCAAATAAAACCGTGACTTGATGAACATCTGAAACTGTGTCTCGAGTACTTTAAAAGCAGACATGGATCCATTCTCTTGAAATTCTTCGTTGTCAAGTTGCTTTTGTAGTTGATCCATGTACAGGAATTGTTTCCCGTTGAAAGTCTCTAGATCTTGACCAAAGAGTGTTGCAAATGCGCGTTTGAATCCATCCTCGGTTCGACTTCCTTTTAAGTCGTTGTTTAAAAGACACTTGAGGTGTGAATGAAGTCGTTGAAAAGATACCATGCAACTTTCTTTTGATTTGTCTTGAATTAGTTGCATTTGTTGTATTTCTGAATCTGAACACGAAGATAAGGTATCTTTCTTCTCCATTTTATCGTGAGTTGAAGTGAAAGTTGTTGGATCTTAAGTGGATGTGATGTGATTGAAATTGTTGTGGTTTTGAATACAATCGACGTTCACGGGATTTTACAAGTCTATGATTAGAACCGATAAAAATTTAACGGGATTTTACAAAATCAATAGAAAACCGTGAATGATTTGATTCGGAATCAGCGGCCAATGATTTAATTGTCTAAAAACAGATAATTTTCTGGCTAGGGTTACAGCTGTTTGTTTCAATAGGCTCACCAAGCTGAAACGGGCCTAAAAATACAGATGGGCCGTGAGCTAGAACAAAAACAAGTCTAACACAAATTCCAAAAATATGAAAAATGTCAATAAATCATGGTAAACGAGCTTTTTGGGCCTCAAAAAAATCCTTAACCAGCTAACGAGTGGCTACAGCGTGATCCATCTCGTTTTTCTCTTCGATTTGAGAGGTCACGGGCCTGAAACGGACTTACGGATCAAAAGTTATGGCTGTTTTACTGAAACCCTTTTCTTCACACAAGATTTCTAGACAAAACGCAGTGATATCTTTAACCAAAACGCAGTGACACCAAAACGCAATGACACCAAAACGCAATGAAATTTGGTCAAAACGCAATGAAATTTGGTCAAAACGCAATGAAATTTCTTCAAAACGCAACCTGCAATCAAAACGCAATGAACCAAAACGCAACCAAAAAATCAAAACGCAACATGAAGAAAATCAAAACGCAACAAGAAGAAATCAAAACGCAACAAGAATTTTGCCAGTTTGTCAAAACGCAACGACGAAATATACGATTTTTTTCACCAAAAATCCTCTTATAATCCACCCTTTTTGACTTTTAACTGATTTCACTCTGTCACAATTAGCTACCTTATGCCTAGATCTTGCTTAATAACATAAACATTCACACATCTAAGCACAAAAATTCGGGTTTGATTTTTTTCTTCAATATTACACACGAATTTGATCTTGTTTAACCACAAGAATCAACCACGAATCCACACGTAGCTCTGATGCCAATTGTAGGATCCCGTAATCACTTCATAACATATAACATACACGAAATCGGAACTAGAAACAAGAAAGAGAGGGTTGTTCTAGAGAGAGAAAGAAGAGAGAGAATTGAGAGAGAAAAGAGAAAAGATATTATTAGATATTTTGAACAACTGAACAACTTACTTTTCCAAGTGGAAAAGTTCCTTATATACCCCGACACTTAAAAGTGACGCGCGGGATATTTAACTAGGACCCGGGCTCGGGTTTTGCTTGGGATTAAACCCAAAACATATACAATATTAGATTAACTATCGAGCCCGATTCCCGATATTATCCTATTACAACATTAACTAATTAAAGACCGAAGCTCCATCGCAGAGTGACCGAACATTCATTTGTTCGATCTCAATAAATTGCCTAACTATAACATGATCATTTGTGAAAAACCGACAACCCTGATCGGACCTCATTTCAAAGTAATTGGTTGAGTCTATCGCATCTAGTCATTTTGAAAGCTGCTCTTGGCACCCACACATGTAACCTGGACATACAATTTGTGTATTCTTTAAAATAACAATCTGCAGTTCAAGCAGAAATCGGCAATGCAAAAGTTGATGAGATGGATCAACAGCAAAGTCTATCTGACGATGTAGCAGCTGATTCTGCACAAAATGTCGGCCTCAGCAAGAATGCTGCCAATGAGGAAGATCCGAAGGTTGCATATGCATCAGATATGTGGGTATATATATTTCTAGTTTTCTGTTTATTAGGGCTTGCATTTGTTTTCTCATGCTAGTTTTCTTTTCGACTATCTATGTTAAGTTGCATGATTATTTGAAGGGCTACTTTTTATTTGCATTTACCTGAAATGTGAATAATATTTAGGAAATGCTTGTGCTAATGACAAAAGAGTAGAGGTGGCAATCTTGACCTGTTGTCTTAAACCAATTAGATGGGTCTAATGGGGAACTGCAAATAACTTGATACATTGATTTATTCAAAAATTTAGATCTTTATAGTAATTAAATTGTTATGTTAAATGTAATCATGCGTAACACTATAATTATATTAAAAATGATATAAAAGAATACACAAAAACATATCTGTGGATCTACCAAGCCTGACACGGTTGAATATGAACCTGTACTGATCAGATCAACTCGCCCATGTTCCCATCACTTCTAAACAGTTTTAGAATTTTGAAATTTAAAAGTATTTGAGTCATGATTAATGTGATTTGTTTGTGTTATGACAGACTGGAGCATCTGGATCCTTGACAGAGCCTGCACAAACATCACGAGATGTCAATTTTGACGATTAGCAGCTAGGTCCTTAGGTGGCTACTCCCCAATCACGTCAATTAGCCTAAAAGTTGTAATTAACATAAGAAGTCCTTTCTGGACCATGGGTGCTATGGAGACAATAAATTAAAAATAAAAAAAATGGTATTAGCCGTCAAGCTAGAGGAGGCAATATGAGTAGCAAGAATACCTATGCTCCATTGCTTGAGGATTCCCTTACCCACTCAACAATATACCCCAACCCAGAGACTCTGAACGAGAGCTACACTACTGTATGGACATTTCCCAGCTCTCTTATTCCTTTCCGTAATTGCTTATGAATGGGTTCATTTGGATTTGTTTTATTTTCAACGGGTCTACTTGTAAACCTCAGCTAAAAGGGAAACAAGTCGAATGGGCCGGGAGTCGCTTTTGTTCATTTTGGGAAGTTCCATTAAAAACAATCAAAAACAACCCTAATCAATTCGCTAAAAGAACTTGTACAGCTACCTTCGTTAAAAATGTTTTTCATTTGTATATTTACTTTTTACGAAGTTTGATTTTTTATGGACAGTAGTTCCTGTTTTTTGCGATTTTTAAAAAAAACATTTTCGGGTATTTTAGAAGGGAAATAAGTTAGGAAGAAAAGAGTTTAGTCCCCCAAAAATCTTTGCTAAGCCATTGGTTATTTTGCCATATACACATTTATTCTTTTGACAAATTGTAAAAAACCATCGAGCAAGTGACCAAATCGTATTTATCGAGAGTTTTAGTTATTTATAGTAAAAAAAATTGTTATCATAATTATTATTATTTTTATGAATTATTGAACAAAACTATTTCTATTTGGTCATATTCCGTCTTTAACCAGTCCTTATAAAAACCCAACGACCAAACCTGTTATCCTACAGCACCTCTGATTTGGATTTTTTGTATGCATTTCAGAGACACCCACCCAGCTGTGACCCCTCAAAAGTATCCTCAAGTTCAGGCTCCAATTGTCAATAACCTAGCCTTTTGGGAACGTCTTGGATCTGATAACATCGGCAGTTCGGCACTGATACTTTGTTCTTTGCTTTTTACTATCAGCAGGTAATTCACGTCCCTTCTACTATATCCCGACTTCTGTAGTTTTTAGTCACTCTTGTTGAAAGTTTTGTTTTGTTTTGTTTATTACAATCTATTTGTTTAAGCTTGTCTAAGTGTGTCACTGTATGCTGAATCCTTAGAACAGTATTAGCTGCCAAAGAATTGGAAGAACGCAATCAATGGAGGTACCATAAAAATTCAATACGTGGTTTCAAAAACACACGAGGAACCAAAATTCGCCACAGACTAATATGAACATGAAAAAGCCTAAGTTTATTTTGATTTCACCCCCCCCCCCCCCCCTCATATTGCAGCGAAAAGAGATGCAAAATCGGATGGAAAAATCACTCAAGTGCTTTAATTATCATAGTATTTGTTTTCAACGTGGACCATATAGATCAAGCTGATTTTCAGTATGTCTTATTGCCGTCTTGAATAGCTAAAATTGATCCAATAATCCACCATACTAGGATAGACAAAATGGGTGGTCCGGTCGTACGCGGATTGGGGTAACACCCTCAAATGTGGTTCTGGTCCAAATTATATTTTTGTACATGCCCATTGGCTTTCACTCGATACCAAATATAATTATTTTTACATAGGCTTGTTATTAGTTTTTTCCAATAAAGTGATGGAAAATGAAATTAGAGGCCCAAAAGAAAATGAGATCTAGTTATATGCCTAATAAAAGGTGGCAGATAAAATATTGGTTAGAAAAGAAACAATCTTGCCACCGCCCCAATGGGATATGACACATAGGTTTAGCATATGAATTTAGTGACAAAAACAAGCAGTTATGCAACCCAACAACTGCTCAGCTCTAAAATGATTTAGTAGGTTTATACGCGATTGGAAAAAAAAATAAAGTATAGAAATTAAAAAAAAATAAAAAAACACATTCAGTTCCGTCTCTATATCACAGTTTTAAAACGTGGGAATACTTTTTTGACCTTTTGAAATTAGATAATAAATGTAATATAGTTGTGAATTATTGGGCTTATCTATTGTTTTTTTAAAAAACAATTTCTAACCAGGTGCCAATGAAATCAAGACAGAACTTCAAAATTTAAAGTGGCAACTTTCTCGAAGATGAACTAATAGTGTAAATACACGAGCACTCCGAGACATGGCTGATATCGAAATCCATCTTCTCAACTCTCAAGTTAACATCGAGGTGGTGTTTTCTCATCCTTCGTGTATTATTAATTGTCATTAGCTTATGGTTTTATCATGTTTGAAGTTTTGTGTAACATTTCTACATTTACAACATAAATTATGCTGTTTTTGCATAGGTTAAAATATAGATTAATATAACATATTTGTTTTCACTTTCCAAATGAATCTGACATGGTATAAAATTACATGTTACTTAAATCATCAATAATGGTTGGACCAATAGCCTTTACCTGTATCTTTTTGTCTGGAAATGACAACAAGCTGACCCCGTGATTGACATTGGTCTGATCTAAGGTAGCAAAAGCGAGAAATATGTGATTACTGACGTTTCAAGTCAAATGTGTAAGAAAAATAATGTGCACTGTCAAGAATAAACAACTCGAATAATGCTAAGAGTGTTTAATGTTGTAACGTGCTAAATTCAATAAAAAACACTAAATTTTAAGAAACCTAGAAGAAAAATTAAATTAAGCGATTTTTAAAACGCGTAATAGGATATGATTTTGGTGTATTTGACTTATATAAGAAGTTTTAAAGCTTAATTTGATGTTGTTTTAAATAATTGATCCACTGAAATAGTAATAATACGATCTTATTTTTACATGAAGATAGCTGGTGATTTGGTGTATCTTACAACTATATGTTCTTAGACATTTGATGTTATATCCTTCTAGCCTTTATACTTCAAGTAACATCATTAACCTTCTTATTAAATTTGCACTGCTTATTTTTTTATCATGCCCAGCTTAACAGAAACAAAAGAACATAAAAAGGAAAAAGGTGAAAATAACAAGAACACACATGACGTTGGCTAGTTTTTTTATTACTCCACATAGTTTTGTATATAAAGTTAGGCCTGTCCTGTATTTTGCCAATGCTTCAGTAAAATTTTGAACTTTTTTTTAATGCAAGCACATGGAACACACAACATGAAATAATGCTCAAATTTTGCAGGAAAGGGTGCACAAAAAACTAAAACAGACCGAAACATGTGTAACAGAACGTAGCATAAACATCCAATTATATGATTTAAGTATCATAATTGCCACATTTTTCAAATTACTGTCCTCCACAAAAAGTTGAAAAGACAAGAATAATAGGATGGCGTTTCTTCCATACTAACAAAACCTAAAAAGAAAGATGATCTTAAGACTACCCTGATTCACTCGCCAACAAAATCTGCCACCCTTTTCATCCTCCTTCAAGCAATTCTCATCATTTACTTGCATGCTTAGCCTGGTTATGAGACTGAAGACCACCATCTGTCTTGAAGTTCCTGCATAAAGCAACCCATAATATGTTAAATCAAATTCAATGGTTTAAGGTAGAATTTTAACATGATTCAATTAACGAAAGAATTCATATTCGTTAACTGTATCGCAGGACTTGCAATCATTCTAGAATTGCAATTAACAACTTTGACAAAAACTCACATAAACGACTCTTGCATGACAAAACCAAATTATAAATTTCCCTTTGCAGGTTGCATATTGTCCTGGCAAAAAGTGGGACCTCCTTCCAAAATATTCTTAAAGGATAACGATTGGTAACCAAGAAACAACAAAGTTGTTTTGATCCAGTTATCAAAATTTCCATTAAATATGTGAATCTGGCTGCAGGAATCATGTTTCACATACACGTTTGTGTACACGAGGATTGTGATCAGTCATAACACGTTTTGTTTGTCTTCTAATAATCATATGATAGTGTTTAGTTTTGAATTATAATTCCTTAATATAGGACTGGTGCATCTCATTTTACTCGGCCTTTCTCATTTTAACCTTAAGTTGTGATTCAAACATGTTACTGTAAGGTTGTTACAAATTATTAATTCATTTTTATTGAACATAGTTTAGTTCAAAGTTAGCAATAATTTGTACATTGAGAAAAACATCCATTAACATAGGTTGTGTTATTTCACTATAATATTTAGTGGCATCGCAACATCTAGTAACAGGAAGAAGTGTTCAACGACAAGGGTTGTGTTATTTCACTGCTACATTTAGGCTACCCGTATTAAGGGCGTGAGCCCTCACCGGTGTACCCTTAAGACACGCGCCAACATAACCGCGCTCGGAACTACACCCCGTAAACTCTTGTAATTTCTGAACCAAAAAATTTTATGTTACTTATACAATTATTTCCTACTAAACACGAATTAGGGGCGTGTCTTAAACCTGTAACTCTTGTATTCTAATAACGAGTCTTAGCAGTTGGTACAGAGTTGGTTGTACTAGGTAAAGAAAAATATGTCGCCAAATATGCTATTATTTTGAGGTTGCTTGTCTTGCTAAGAAATAAAAATTGTTCTTGATTGGGAGACCCAGTTTTATTTGAGGGGATGTTGGATATAAGTTTTGAAAGTGATATTGGATAATCAGAATTAACAGTTCAAGTGTATTATACATGTGCTAAAACAAGATTGTTATATTGTCCTAACTCCTAACGATCACGTGTTTGGATGTTCTACCAATCTATTCAAGAAATTCATGCCAACAGAATGATGAAAGATGAATTAATTGAGCGCACCTAAAAAGTGTAGTAAAATTCCTTTTGTGAGTAGTTTATGTCGAGTTATCAAAAAAAGTTCAACATCGCTTGTTTCTTTGGTTAAATGTTTGATCTTTAGAAATGTCCAGCTACAATTGAAGGTTTGTAGATGAACTAGATCTATTCTTATTAGTAAAAAAGGTTAGTCATCTTTATGATGAATACATATTAATAAAATTAAACCATCGATTTATAGGTTGCAAAGTGTATAAAAGTAGCAGGGCCATCATGAACTATTGGGATAGATTTTAACACCAGAAAGTTCAATTGAGGTATTCATTAACTTCTTATTCAAAATGTTTTTTTTCTTTTGAAAGACAAATTTAATAAAGAACTTACGACACACACAATAGGTTTGTGATGAATAAAGAAATGGGTTTTTTCTATAGATTATGAATTGCAGCAAGACTTTGGCGTGTTTTGTAGGGTTGTGAACCCAAAAGACCATGAACAAGCCTATAACATTAGTTATCATTGATATGAAAGATAAAAGATGAATTCTAATCATTTAAAATTGTTTATTTTCTGCATCGGTATTAGGCTAGGTTAACAATAATTAAACCACCGCTAAAAACTTCATTTGTACCAACACGAATCTTGTTATAACACTAGTCATAATTATGTCTTAGTATTTCAGATTCGACACCAAATTATTTTCCAAAAAAAAAATTAGAAATAAAATCGAAGCATAACAATGAGAAGCCAAGCTAACCAAACAGTTAGAGGCGTTTCTTTAAGTTTATATTCAGGCTTATGCTTAAATTTCATAAGTGGCTTATGGTGCTATATCAATTATAGACTAAATAAAGCCCATACGTGTCAATAGAAATTAGGCACACTTTATTTAAAAAAAAAACGTCCATACCTTTTAAGATGGATTTGGTCCAAAATGCATCCATGCTATCAAGAATATATCTGAGTATGAGGTAAGTAACGAAGAAGAGATTTGTCCAGAAATGGATATGAGTGGAGGAGCAAGACCATGCTTCAATATTTTTATTTTTCACTTTTAACAAAAAAATTACGCTAGTAAGACCAAAACGTGGTTCTATCCTCAATCAACATAATTTTCACTCACTTTCTCATAATACTTAAATAAACGTTTTTTAAATATCAAGATCTTACAAATTTTGGTGCAATTCTAAGTATCAAAAATAACAACACTGGTAAGATACAAATCTGTAAAAATCCTTTGCAAATAATCTGCACAAGAGTGAAGATACAGTCCTTACAAAACTTAAAAGCTTAAATAATCGTCTATTAAACCATTAGTATCACAATATTTGCATTTTTAGTATAAAAAAATGCTAGTAAGTTTATAAAAAACTTCCATTTTTTACTTAAAAAAGTTGCACGCGTGTAGATATCATACAAAACTCAAATAATTGTCTATTAAACATCAATATCTTCTATTTTTACATTTCTAGTATAAAAAATATGCTAGTAAGATCAAAGCTTCAATATTTGCTCTAATTTGCACCCGTGAAGATATTCTTACAAAACTTAAATAATCGACTAATAAACATCAATATATCATATTTTTTGCACTAAGATCAGATTCTAGTATAAAGGCAATATGCTAGTAAGAATGCACAAGCTTTAATCCTTGCTCATAACTTGCACGCGAGAAGAATTTTTGTGAAGACATAAAAAAATCGTCTATTAAATATCAATAGTCATTATAAATTTGCACTTCAAGTATAAATAATAATACACTACGTAATGATAAAATCTTCAAATCCTTGCTCAATAATTATGCACATGTGAAGTATATATTCTCACAAAACAAATAATACGTTTATTTAAACAGTAAGAAGCCTCATATTTTTTCACTTATAATTATAGAAAATATTGGCAAGTAATATAAAGAGTTTAAAAATAATTTGTTCTTAATTTGCACATGTGATAATATTCATACAAAACTTAAAATAATCTTACTATTAAACATCAATATTTAATTTTTTTCCATTCTAGTTTATAAAAACAATCCGCCAATAAGAAGCAATGCTTAAATCCTTGCATTAATTTCACGCATGAAGATACACTACAAAATAAAAGAATCATCTATTAAAATATCAAAAATCTCATATATTTTTGCACTTCTATATATAAAAAAAAAAAACATCTAGTAAAGGATCAAAGCTACTATTATTGCTAACAATTTGGCACGTGGTGGATAATATTCTTACAAAACTTAAATATATCCGTCTATTAAACATACAATAGTTCCTATTTTAAAGAATTAGATAGAGGGAGTTTAATAAATGTTAAAAAAAAGTGGGATATAGAATAATAAATTAGAAACATTTGTACTTCAATGGTATAAAAAATACGTCTAGTAAGGATCAAAGCTTCACACCTTTAAGCTCAAATTTGCAACGCATTAATATTTATTCTTGTAAAACTTAAAATAATTATCTATTAAATATTCAATATTTTATAATTTTGCATTTGCTAGTATAAAATTACACAAGTAAGATATTAAAGAATCTTCAACCCTTGCTATAACCTCTGCACGTTGTGAAATATATTCCTTACAAAAACTTAAATAAACGTCTAATAAAAACCTCACTATCTCATTTTTTAGAATTCTAAGTATAAATTTTTTTTTTAACACACTAGTAAGAATTAAAGTTCAATCCTTCTCAAAAATTTTAACGCATGAAGATATTTTCACAAAACTTAAATAATCTTCTATTACATATCAACATATCATATTTTGCACTCTAGTATATAAATAATCTTCAATGCTTGCTCATAATTTGCACATGTGAATACATTCTTACAAAACTTAAATAATCGTCTATCAGATGTCAATATCTCATATTTTTGCACTTCTAATAAAAATATACGCTTGTAAGATCAAAGCATAAATCATCGCTCATAATTTGCATGAGTTTAAAGATATTTCTTATAAAATTTAAAATACTCATCTATTAAACATGAATAATTTATGATATTTTTGCCCTTCGGGTATAAAAAATACGATATGTAAAGATCAAAGTTTGAACAACACCGAGAATTTTTTGCTGTAATAGTAAGCCTTTTCCGTGTAGTAATTTTGAAATTTTTAAATGTAATCGTTTAGCTTTATCGTTTAACCGGTAATTGTTTTTGTTATTATCTGAGGAATCGTACTCCGGGAAGCGAACTTTGGAACAAACCACACGTTGTAGTATTTTGGCAATAGCCGCGTTTTTATGTTTTAAAGCAATATTTAAAATTTCATAATTTTCCGTGTTACCGCTACTCGTTTCGTTATTTACGTGCTTCGCGTTTTAATTATACATATGTATTTGTGTGCAAGACTTTGAAAATTAATTCATTTAAGCTCAAGCAATTCCTAGAATGTTTGGAAGAACATTTATTGGGTCCCCTTTTGGTCTTGTCTTAAACCGCTACACACACTGCAAGAGCCTATCATAAGATTCAAAAAAAAGAATTTAAAATCATTTGCTAAGACAATATGGCATGTTTAGTAAGGTAAGAAAATGACTTCCTGTAATGGTTCTCAAAGGATTCCATTGGGGAATTTCAAATGGTCCCACTTTGTTGTTTTCCCCCCCTTCTTGTCCGAATCGTTGAGCACACACACATGTATATGTGTTGTAAAATATTGAGCTTGCATATTTAAAACCCATTTCACTCATTTTCTATTTCAATTCGAATCAAAAACAACACACACACAACATATTTCACTCTCTTTTCTTTCTTCTTTCTTGAATTCGGACGCCACAAACACCAACAAAAATCCATTTGTTTTCCATCTTTGATCATTTCACTTAAAGATATATTGTTCGTGTTGATTGTTGTTTCATCCGGGTATCTTGTAAAACAACGTTTGGGTTGTTTTTGATTTCTAATCCATCTTTCGTCGTGTTTCTTTGTAAGTCATCTTTACTTTTCATAAATAAGTTATACTTTTGCATTCGTATGATCATTCTGAATAGAGGTGTACAAAGGCGGATCGTTTTGTGAAAATCATTATCTAGTTTTTACTATAAAAACTACAATATCTCAAATTTAATTATTTGGTTTTATAAATGGGAGAAAATAAAAAGTTTTTGTACTTTTTGCATTATAAAATTTCATTGTGATTATGTTTGAATATATATTTAGCAATTATTACGGCTGTCATCGTTATTTAAGTATTATCGTAGAATAAAGTTTAAATATTTGGCTAAGAGATTAAGTTTATTAGAAAAGATGTTGGATTTTTGTAAAGCGTAAATTGAATGTCGACAAAGAAGGTTTAGGTTATAAACGGAAATTTGTTGCGATAATTATGAGGTGTTGTCGAAACATAGATCTGATATTCTTTCGATTCAATAAAGATAACTTTTGGTAAAAACGATTTTGTCACGAGTCGAGGGTTGATTAAAAATGGAAAGTCGAAATATTTTTAAGAAAGGTCATAGCCGAAATTTCGTACAACTTTATAAAAGCGTCAAGAAATTATAACTTTTATTATCAAACTATGAGAGAAATAATAGAAACACATAAGTGTCCGAGACTAGGTCAACATTTTTTAGTTATCGATCCAACGTTTGATTGATGGGGTTTTGGGGACATTCTAAAAAGACGAAATACACTCAAAAGCCGAAAATATACTAAAAGATATATAAATACACTAAAAGATGAAATACACAAAAGAATGAAATAACAAAAAAAGACGAAGAACACTAAATATGTAACAAAATACACAAAAGACAAAAATTACGACTAAATAGGATGAAATAAACACTAAAAGACAGAAAATTTTTATTGAGAAGTATATAAAAAAAACGTACGAGACCTTGTCAAAACTTTAACTTTCGAAAGTAACGTTTTAAAAAAAGGGATACGCCGTTTCTACTCGTGGCTTCTGAATGATTCAGAATTCTTGTGTTAAGCGTTATCGAGTGCAACAAACAGATCTTAAGACGACTACTAAATTATAGGGTATGTCCGCTAAACCGTGAGATTCATCATTTGTCCACTTGATTGATTCCTATTTTTGATCCACTACCCTATAAAGGTGAAAATTTCTTAGGCCCCACTCTTTTACTCGTTTTGAATCCAACTGCTTTTAAAACTTGGAAAATAAAGGTGTGAAAATATTGCTTGTATTAAAACTGAGACACAAGTACGTTACGTGAGATTTTCCCTGTTTTTACGTGTTGCCTAAGTAGACGTTTAGAACCAGCCACTTGCCCCCAACTCACACGGATCCATTCAACCGTCAATTCCTAGACTAAGGACCTAGAAGAGTAGCCAGGTTCGCCGAGGGAGCGCGAGTGTTATAAATAATCTCATTAAGACTAATTTAACCGTATCCCGCCCCACCCACCCCTAGAGTAGGAGAAAGCCTCACTACCCAGTGGGCTCCCGATATAACGGATATATATCCTATGTCAAAACTTAAAAACGGTAGTCTTGGTCAATTTTACCTTTTGGGGCTTGTTTCAACCTAGCAATATTCTATGCGATAAAAACGGTAACAATATTAGCTTCGGGTGTTCAATGAACTTAGCGCAACGTAAAATACCATTTTTATGAGTAATAGTCTCTGTTATAACTAGTCACAGTACTGTTGATTACTTGTGGTCCCACTGTAACATTCGTTTTGATAACTAAACCAATGTAATTCACTCAACATTATGTTTAACGTTTTAAGCATGTTTTTTTCTCTAGGTTGGCCATAGCATGGATGCTGTATTGACTATTGTGAAGTCTAATTGCCTGTATCGGATTTACCATAGATATTACTTTGTCTTTAAATAGCCGTTTTTGAATACTATTTAAAAGCCCCCATTTCCCCCCCCCCCCGACCCTAAATATTATTAAAACTTTGAATTCTTTTAAATTTTTATCGATGTAAAACTTATAATTATTATTTTAAAAAACTTTGCAACGTGATTTAATTTTTTCAAAAACTGCACCCTTAGAGTCGTTCTTTATCTATCATTGTACTTGAGATGATCAATTAAAAAAAGTCACGCCTCCGGACAGACGTAAAAAATCCGGCCAGAAAGCCCCGTCTCGGGGTGTTATAAGTTTTGGTATCAAGAGCCAAGGTTAAGAGAACCAGGTATATAAAACAAGGTCAGACTATAAACATAATTTGATCCACGTGATTATGTGCCTTATGTGACACTTACATAGTACTTGATACATAAACTAATGTCTACGTAAAATAATACAATACATATTAAATACTAAGTTATAATCTAAAATTTCAAAGTGTTTCTTATTTACATCCTAATCATGACGTGCTTGATGGACTCTGTCATGTATATTCATTTTTGCCTTCTTCCAGTTACCCATTAATTATACCCATTCAAATTTTTGCATCATGCATGGTTGATATAAAAGATGTTAAAATATGAACATATGCTTATTGTAGCAAGTGTTATGGCTATTCAGTTATGACTCGATCTCTTCAGATTCAATCAGAGGATCTGCGTGGGAACCTTGCTTGATGAGGTGATATTGTTCAAGCTACTATCGCTACTACTATTCCTGACCACCACACTAGTGACTTACAATTCCCTCTTGCTACTCTGATTGACAAACATACACTGAGTAGATACCCCACAAGAGACAACCTATCATAAGGCACCTACTATACCACCATCCCCATGCTATACACCACTTCTTCCTGAAAATACTCACATGCATCTGATTCAGAGTCTTATCCCATATGAGGATCCATTCATCCAGCCCATAACTATAGCGCACCATTACCAGCTATCTCTCCATTTTTTACATCGGATGATGACACCACATACAATGATACACCAGATATACCACCATCACCTACCCATGGTACGCCTTTCACTGAGATTACCGCTTCTACCTAGAGATCACCTATCATACCTCGTCGTCGAGTTATGATTCTATCACCTAGACAGCCTATTCCTTATGGTCGACCGTACCGCTACCATCTTAATGGGCCGGTACACATGATGACTGCGAGGAAGAGGGTTGGACCGTTACCCACTCATCATCTTGCTGTAATACATTCGGCCGATCATTCTTCTTCAGATTCGTCATCAGAGGCATATCAATATTCATTCCGGGAAGCTTCATCTGATTCTTCTTTGAGATACTCATTGTCAGATCATTCTTCACCAGATTTACCGAGTACTTTTGTGGGGCCATCTCGCAAGAGACGTAGGTCCCTTATGACATATGTACCTGCATTATCACCTGTATCCGAAGCTTTATCTCCTGTCCGTGCTGATTTGATACCATCGCCTAAGAGAGTTAAGGATTCTGGTTATCTGGCAGATGTAGAGGTTGATCCTAGAGAGATTGTTTGAGGGATGATGCTATTGTCAGGGTTAGTGATGAGCCTCACGTAGAGCAGGATATTGATCCAGAGATTCAGGAGGAGATTGACGAGTGTATTGCTTACACAGATGCTCTTAGGGATAGAGGGGTTGATGCTAGAGTTGTAGTTGAGGCTGTTGATCGAGATAAGATAGAGACGAGTGTGAGAGACCCGGTTGAGGTCAGAGTTGAGAGGGTTACGCATCATGTGATGCTAGTGGATATTCCTGAGCCTGTTCAGGAGGGAGCAGTAGAGGTTACGTATGAGACATTGGGAGATTTGGTTCAGAGGTTCCATGATCACACTTAGGATACCCCTGTCCATCGTATACAGGCTATTGAGGGAGTTCAGAGAGAGCAGGGACATAGGATTGTTAGGGTTAAGTCGGCAGTTATTGCTTTGACTAAGAGGGTTGCTGAGTTGAAGAGGGATAACAGGAGGCTTAGAGGCACCATGAGTGTTGAGAGTCAGAGAGTTGACCGACTCCAGCGTGGCATGTCACGTATACATAGAGAGTTGAGGCAGATGCGACGACTTCGATTTTATGATCGAGTGAGAGTTGGCAGACTTGAGGCGTGTGCTAGGAAGCACATGGGGTATCGTCCTTAGAAACTCGTATTTTCTGTATTTTGAAACGTTGTGATGTAATCACTAATGTTCGATGATATGAAATTGATATTTATCTATGATATGATGTCATGATTTGATTTACTTATGCTCTTGCGTCATGCATTATGGGATTTCCGTGAATATATTTCGATCATGTATTTTCTATGTGATTAACCGTAAATTTTATTTAATACCGTTAGTGATCTCGCATCACCTAGAAATCTTACCAAGCGTTATATTGTTGTGTTGTAGGAAGATGCCTAACACACGATCCGGAGCATCCATGACTCACGAGGAAGTTGAAGAATTGGTTAACCGCCGAGTAGCTGAAGAGATGGAGGCTCGTGAAGCCGCAAGGACCCTTGAACCCCTGAATGAGAATGGGGATGAACAAGAAGGCGAGAACGGAGGAAATGGAAATAGAGGAAACAGAGGAAATGGAAATGGAGGGAATGGAGAAAACGGAAATGGAAATAGAAATGGGAATCATGGTATGAACTATGGAGGTTTCATGCCAGTGGCTCGAGAGTGCACTTTCCAAGACTTTTTGAAGTGTAAGCCACAAAATTTCTCAGGAACCGAAGGCGTTGTTGGATTGACCCGCTGGTTTGAGAAGATGGAGACTGTGTTCAATATCAGTAATTGTCCACCGAAGTATCAAGTGAAATATGCTACATGCACACTGCAGGACAGTGCTTTGACCTGGTGGAACTCTCATAAGAGAACCATTGGTGTTGAGGCTGCATATGCCATGAATTGGGTTGAACTGATGAAGTTGATGACAAAAGTGTACTGTCCAAGGAATGAAATCCAGAAGATGGAGACTGAATTATGGAATCTGACCATGAAAGAAAATGACTTGACTGCTTACATTCAAAGGTTTCAGGAGTTGATTTTGTTGTGTACTAAAATGGTCCCTAATAAAGAAGACAGAGTGGAAAGGTTTATTGGATGTTTACCGGACAACATTCAAGGGAATGTGATTGCTATGAATCCAGCTAAACTCCAAGATTCTATACGCATTGCTAACCAATTGATAGACAAGAAGGTCCAGGGTTATGCCGCAAGGAGTGCTGAGAATAAGAGGAGGATGAAGAGTAACCTAAGGGATAACCGTGGACAGAAACCGCCGTTCAAGAGGCAAAATACTAGTGGGCATAATGTGTCCAGAGCTTATACGGCTGGGAACAATGAAAGAAAGAGGTATGTTGGGTTTCTCCCCCACTGCAACAAGTGCAGGTTACACCATGAAGGGTTGTGTTCTATAAGGTGTGTAAACTGTAAGAAGGTTAGACACCAGACTAGGATTTGTAGGGTTACTGTTACCCTAAACACTTAGGGAGCCACAGTTGGAAATCAGCAGGGTATTGGTGGTTATGAGTGTGGGAGACCAGGACATTTCAAGAAGGATTGTACTAGGTTGAGGAGTCAGAACCGTAGAAACCAAGCAAGAAACAAGAATGGAAACAAGACTGGAAACTAGACTGGAGGTAACGGAGTTACAGCAAAGGCCTACGCCATTGGTGGAGGAGGAACAAACCCTGATTTCAACATTGTTACGGGTACGTTTCTTCTCAATAACTATTATGCTTCTATGTTATTCGATTCGGGTGCCGATAGAAGTTTTGTGTCGACTACCTTTAGTGCTTTGCTTGATGTTGCACCAACCACTTTAATCACTAGTTATGCCATAGAACTTGCCGATGAGTTTTTTTTGGAACTTTTAGGACGCTAATTCAGATTACAAATCTTTCACGGTTATCTAGTGATCTTGTAATTTCCGTTTAATACATTATCGGTTTGATCATAGACGAGTAAATCCCCTGTGATCGGGGTTTTCTTTTGGAGAATTGCTTACACAACCACATACTTCAATCACAATAATCAATTCTTAGATCCACAAAATCTTTATAACACTCAGAATTCATCACTATTCAATTTCTTCATGTCTACTCCTGTTAACAACATACTCCAAAGATAGCCAATGATAACAATATAATGGCAGCTGCGTTCAAAAGAGCGTCCAACGATGCTTGGGTCCCAGGAAGATATCTCAGTTGGCCAATTCGCGTTTTCATACGATACGTGGACACTAAATCGAATGGTGAATATCTGAGGAAGTGCATCTTTGATGGTCACATTTTTGCCTCACGAAAGTAATCATTGCAGCTGTTTGAAGCAGAGCAGAGAAACATCTACCAGTAGCTGCACATGATGAAGTAGAGACAATAACAAACATGACATCAGAGAGAAACAAACATCTACTTTCAAGCTGAAAGGAAGCTATTTTTTGATTCTGACTGGTATTGGGGATGAAAATTTAATCAACTGTGTGCATGCAATCACAAACAAAGAAATTAAGGACAAACCATTGAAAGGCTACATCAAGGGGAATCATTGAAGTAACAAGATGTATAAGACATTATATTCTTGGGATATTTGGGGTAATTTACATTCTAGAGATGGAGATTCCATGGAGTCTTTTACTCCCGGTTTTATAAAAATGATGGAATGAGTTGACAAGCGAACAAATTACAAGTTTTCACCTAATGCAAGTGATTGTTCATTTCTTCAACAACTTCAACCAGAATGGTCATGATTGTGTGACGGTTGGTCATGCTGAGACAGGCAATAGACACAGTGCTCATTCACAGTTGTTTGACGTTCTGAAGCAGTTTCAATTGAAGTTAATGATATTTTTTTCCGTTCTAAGAGATTAGCCAGAAGTGCAAGAATCGTTTGCAATTCTTACGGATGCTCTACCTTATTCGATAACTACTATCATGGCTAAATAACCTCAAAGACTCAGAATGCACCATCTCATACATGCAAGTCTTCTTACCAACGACCCAAGTGCTGGTCTACCAGTAAACAATAGGCTAAAGAGTTCGCCAAACCAGTTACTCTCATATGAGTCCGTTTATGAGGATGCACAGTGAGCCAAAACAATCTCGGAGGGATAAGATTTGCAAGAAGAACTTGGCACTCTTGCTACAGTATTTTAAGAAAGCCTGTACAATACTTACCAACAACAAATCTTAGAACATTCTTCAAACTCCTCCCTACGAACAAGACTAAGATACCACACCAACGTTTTAACATTGACAATAGTCAGGCAGTTTGGAATCAAAGGACAGTGAACAGTTGTTGGGGCTTAGGGATTAACATTAGGCAGTCTGGTAGGCAAAAGAATGGGATACAGTGCTTTAACTGCAAGGGATTTAGACACTATGACAGGGGAATGCTGGAGGCCAAAGGGGTTAAAAGACTAGGTATCACAAGAGAAGATGAGGATGTGCATACAAGCTGTACAAGGATGTTCAACTTCAAGATGCAGCAAGTGATTGGCTAGAAGACCACGGTATTGACAGAGATTGATGAACAAGAATTGGAAGTCACATTACAGTTATGGCAAGATTCTAGGAATGGTCTCACACTGCGGACTCAAGTTCTACTGATACGCCTTTGGAACAGGTATAAAACCTGATGTAAATGATTTGTGTTTGACAATGTGAGACGAACATTCCTGTAGCAACCTGAATCCATTAACGACACATATGTTTTGGAGAAGGATGATAGCAATGTCATTCTGTTTTCATCAATTATTTGTACTAATGTAATCAGGTTGATCACAATGCGATCTGAATGTGTTGATGTAGGTGTTTGCGCTTGCTAATTTACATTGCAAATTTAAACTATTGATTCTGAGGAAACGAAACGATTTTAAAGCATTTAGTAAGCGAATGCATCAATTGACTCAAGAACTGATGAGTGCAAAACTAACCTTGATGAGTATAGTAGGCTCTAGGGTGGGCTACTAGCAGTGGGATAAGTTATATGATTGCACTTTCAGGACCAAACAGTCTCGAGTTAAGAAGTACACTGCCCTTTATGACTATCGAGTGAGTTTAAAAATAACTTCAAACAAAGTTAATTGACACTCATAGGATCTATTAGCTCGTTAAAGACATTGACATACAAGAGGGTTTTAAAAACTAAATAACTATGAAAGGTCAGTTGTCAATCAGACAACTCGATGAGCTAGCAAAAAAAGTCTGTTAACTAGGTCACAATTTTGAAGGTCACTACTCAAAGAGAAAAATTAAAGGTAATTTTGGATTTAATGGGTATAAGGAACGGATAAAGACATTGACACGATGATGGAAATGGACAAACAAATAAAGTTTTTAAATGAAATTCTTTATAAACGCAATCAGTCAATTCAGACCATTCATATGTTAGCACCCAAATGCGCAACGTATAATGGTAGATCAACCTTTGCTAATCCAAAGTACCTCAAGAAAGCTCAATCTATAAGCCTCGTTTGTATGAGATCCTATATGATATCTCTGATCCTGCCCCGTAAACAGATTTCGGCCCTGATGGGGAAGGACAGTGGACTCTTGAAAGGTGAGATAGATTCAAAATTGGATAAAGATACAGTGATAACCATTTAATTTCACATATCTAAACAGTCTTTTTGAAACTTTCAAACCATCCATACGAAGCCTATCTTGATCTGTTGGGAACGCATGCGAATGAAGTTAGGAGACCAATGTGGAGAAAAAACGTTTGTTTAGGACAAAGCCAAACATTGCTAAAACGTGGTTTTCTACCCATGGTCTAAATCCATTAGTAAACGTAGACTCCTTTATTATGATATGACAAACAACTTCAATCATGTTTAGAAACATTTTGGTTCCAACATACTTGGTCTTATCATACTTAGTAGTGCATTTCCTAACCCTACTGCCAAGGTATGAAGTTTTGATCCAAATTTTTTATGCCTCTTTCAACAAAACAATACTAGTCAGTCATTGTTGTATTCATGAACTAAAACGAGAAATGAATGAAGATTTGGGGAGTTCGTTAATTTCCCGTGAAAAGGAGCTTGTCGATCTTGAATCAGAAAAGGTGATTTTTAAACATATATGATCTACATCTCGAAGAGTGTGTGTCTTAAAGAGTTCACATGTTCGTATTGGCATTCTCTGTCTGAATTAACTGCTAAATACCTGAATTCGCAATGCTTATATCTCTCATAAAGTAAAGAAGTGATTGTCTTGCACAAAAGCTTTAGAAACATAAACTGAATCTTGTTAACAAGAAGTTCATAATTAATTTGTTAAATAAGTTTTTTCTAAACTTGATAAACACTCGATTTCTCTTGAACTTTCTTTACATACATTGTAAAGAACAGATGAAAAAACAACCTAGTTTGCAAGAAAATGCTTCAAATAGTATTTCGAAAAGATCGTGATCATATCATGAAAATACAAGATTTGAAAGCTCCAAATGCAAGAACAAAAACATGGTGATTAATGTGTTAAAGAAACTCATTCAGGTAACAAAGGAAGTCTGTGAAAACTCAGTTTGATAAACCATCTGTTGTTCGAAAACCAAAATGATAAACGGATTCCAAAACCATCAGTTTTAGGAAAAACCGATTCTTTTTAAATTCTCTCTGAAATGAGAAAAGTTTTCAAACGAACAGTCGGTTATTAAAAACTATGTGTCGGATTGGTTTATTTATACAAGTCACTCAACAGAATTTCCACTTAAGAATAGAAACTAGCGGTTCGAAAAGCACAAATGTTGCTTAACCAGGAATGTATAGAATTGCTTCACCACAACCAGACTAAAACACCAAGTTGACCTCATGGCTTATTGGAATACTATTCTCACATGTCTAAACCTTCAGGAGGTATTCACAAGTAAGTAATAGTGTTTGCAGCCACAGCTTAAGACTATCATGTAAAAGAAAAGGTCGGTGCCAAAAAAATAGTCAAGTGAAGTTTACAATAGAAGGAAGTAGAAGACCTATCATAGGATTTTTAGTATTTCTAAGAAAACAATGTCTGTAACGCGTGTTAATGATAGTTCAACTCCAGGAACTTTGAATGCAATTGGCTGTTTGTTCAGTATGTGGAACCATGGTGTTTAATCTAATCATGATGCTAGTGTTTCTCTGATACTTGAAAGACGTGACATACTAGAAATATGAAGCCTCATGTTGTGTCCTATTAGTGCTAATAAACCCAAGAGAAAAGCGAACAAATCTGTTGTGTTGACGTATAGTCTAAACATCGGGTCATGAACCCGACCGCGAATAAATATTTTATACATGGACACATGACGAATTGCGGCCATATGCGAAACCAATATAGACTTCAAAGGCCTCCAATCGATACTGCTTAACGGGGAGCCCATTAACTATGGCTATAACGACAAGGATTTAGGCCATGAGGTCCAATGGCGCACACGCGAGCAGGTATTTTATCACATCTGTTACGACAGTTACGTTCAGGAGGAGGGCCCATAGTTATTAAAATAAAACGGTGGAGCACTCGTGGTTATTCTCCTAATTAATGGGACGAAGCATTTGGGTTTGGGTATAGAATTAAGGGGCACCTTGGCTCTCTTTTCAAAGGTTTGCTCTCACAACCTTACTTGTCTACTAAAACCCTAAAACCGATTACTTACTCACACGCCGGCGAGGATAATCGTGGGAGACAATCCCACGGTAAGCCTAACGGTGCTTTGTTTCCTTAGTGCGCAGGTCTCATACATCAAGACTCAATTGGTACAGGAACTGGAGCCTAATAGATCCGTATTGCCCTTAATCCGGATCTAATCAAGGATCGCCCAACTTTTGTATCAACAGATTGGCGCCATCCGTGGGCACAGGGACACTAAGAACACTGCCACAAAATTCTAGAATGACAAAGCAGGAAACTTTACCCAGCGGACTCCGAGGCAAAGAAGCAGAGCGACCATGCCCTTCTTGGCATAGTACTCTAGCACGGCTTGGATAAGCACCCAATGCGCGCTTGTTCTGGTCTTCCTGCGACGGGACCATCACTTGGGGGACAACCCTGCCAACCGCACAATTACAAGCACGGAGAAGATTTCTACGGGTCGTTGCTTCTCACCACCCCTCCATCAAACGGGCTAGGACGAATAGCACCGAGCCGCCACCCCCTCACCCTTCGACACAACGGGCACGATAGTTAGGTTCTGACAACTCACACTTGAAGGGGTGTTTCGCGACTGAACTGGCGACAGGCTGATTTCGTATCTCAAAAATACGAGTCTTTTTCTGGTCGCCCTATGCAAGAGGAACACAAAAAAGAGATCAAGCCAGAAATGACAGGCCCCGACTTACCTTTGGTCGGAGGACGATGTATCTCCACCGCGCCACCGAAGGATAGGCGCAGAGAGGATTAAAAACGTTCCGACCCTCAGTATTTTGGTAGAATCGGAAAACAAGTTTCGGGCACTCAAACGCTAACTGCAGAATTAGCGATCATGAAATCAATATGGCGCGTCAGCCCGTTCACGTTATGATGGGCACTCGCGATGTCTCACAGCAGGCTGGACCTAAGGCGCTCCTCGAGTGAAAGTCCTACAAGTTCGGACTCCGAGGATAGTCGGCGCAAGCGCCGCAGACGAGTAAGCGTGTCCTCAGAAGACACCTCGGACAACGAGGACGCAGAAAACAGGACACTGGAAATCCTAAAAGAAACAGATACCGTGAAGGTGAAGACTTGTCTCTTCCTTGGCGTCGCCAAGCCGGTCGACGCTTTGCCGCGGCGCATTTGTGATTTCTCGGAGGATAAGAGAAGGCGCATGACCGCTAATGTGATAACTTATGTTGGGACAGGTGATTACTGATGAAATCTAAAAATTTCGAATCGGCGGCCACCATTGAAAATGGGCACAACCCGTGTGGTTGCCCACAGGATTCAATTCCACATTAGTTTAGGATAACGCGCGGAAAACTGGTTCAGCAAATCTTACCACGCAAGAAGCATTGATGGTTTTGAAGTGTTGCGGAGGGCCCATTCCGCTTGAATTTTAATCAAAGGAAGAAGTGTTGCAAAGAATCCCTGTGACGCTTGCCAGGGTAAAAAACAGCGCAAGGGGAGTCCACAAGCGTCTTACATTGGAGCCGCTATAAGTAAGAATGCATACACGTCATGGGATTTTTTTTTGTCCGGCTATTGTCCGAAAATTCTCAAGATCTCAGGGGGTTTATGAATGGATATAATAACCCAGAGCTTATCAAAGGCTGATTGACAGGGTCCCACCAACTTTGATGAACTGATGAAACGTACAAGGTCTATTGATAGGGTTCCCCAAACCTTTGATGAATTGATGAAACGTACAAGGTCCTTCATTCAAGGCGCCGCCGCGGACAGCAGAAAAGGCTACTCAAACAACAGGTCACAGGAACAATCCAGGAGACAATCCAACGACCAGAGTAGCAGTCGCAACAACAGCTACCGCGGTCAGAGGGGCGGGCGGGGGAACGACAAGTACACCCCACTGACAATGACCCCAAAGGAGATACTCGCAACAGAAGGCTCAAACTTCCCAAAACCACCTCCAATGCGCACTCCGGAAGAGCAACGCGTGGGGAATGGATACTGCGAGTATCATAGGCAGAAGGGTCATACTACCAATGAATGTGTCCAACTGCGCCAGCTAATTGACAAATTGGTCAAGGAGGGCAGATTGGATCACCTGGTGAAGAACATCAAGGAAGGGAAAGATAAACAAAGGGGCGGAGGCAAAAAAGACGCACCTAGAGACAAGGCTGACACCATCTATATGGTGCAGTCATGGCAGCGGAAAACTAAGCAAAAAGTCAGTCAAAAATTTTCGCAGGGAAGTACCATCTCCTTCCCCACTTTAACTACGGACAACGTAGTGGTGGAGCCACTTACCATTGAGATAAATGCAGCGGGTCACGACATCCACCGCATGTACATTGATGGAGGAGCATCTGCGGACATACTGTACGAACATTGCTTCCAAAGACTGCGCCCTGAAGTAAAAAGTCAGTTAAACCCGGCCACGACGTCGTTGACTGGCTTCACGGGAGAAAAGATATGGCCCATGGGGCAACTACGATTACCAGTTATAGTTGGCAATAAGGAGCACTCCACGACAGCCTGGATGAATTTTATGGTGATCAGATCACCATCGCCATACAATGGCATTATCGGAAGACCAGGGATCTCAGCGATACGCGCGGTCCCATCCACGGCCCACGGGATGCTAAAATTCCCCGTCGACGGCGGAATTGTCACCATCTACAACACCGCCGCACCTCCTAAAGAATGCAACACAGTCACAGGTGACGTAACGCAGACTAACAGGCAGCACGCAACCAAAGTGACAAACTTGAAGGTCGCGATTCATCCCGACTACCCGGAGCAAGAGGTGTCGATCGGGGGGTCGCTGTCTGATACGGGTAGGGCGGCTGTGTGTGCACTCTTGCAACGAAACCTCGATATCTTTGCATGGGAACCAAAACACATGACTGGTGTGCCACGATCGATCACTGAACACAAGTTGAAAATCCGACAGGGATATTCCCCAGTGAGGCAGAAAAAACGCGGGCAAGCTCCAGAGCGCACTAAGGCAATTCTGGAGGAGGTACATAAACTTGTGGAGGCAGGTATCATGCGAGAAGTCTATTACCATGACTGGCTCTCCAACCCAGTTATGGTCAAAAAGAGCGATGGTAGCTGGCGGATGTGCGTGGACTTCACCGACCTCAACAAAGCATGTCCACAAGACTGCTATCCACTACCCGAGATAGATTGGAAAGTGGAATCCTTATGCGGCTACCCCTTCAAGTGTTTCTTAGACGCATATAAGGGGTATCACCAAATCCAAATGGCCAAAGATGACGAGGAAAAGACAGCCTTTCACACAAGTCAAGGTGTCTATTGCTATACAAAGATGCCTTTTGGCCTAAAGAATGCGGGTGCCACCTACCAGCGACTGGTAGATAACGCGTTCGAGGGACAAGTGGGCCGCAACCTGGAAGTCTATGTCGATGACCTTGTTATAAAGAGCCACACCGAAGACGAGTTGGTGCGCGACATTGTAGAAACTTTCAGAGCACTGCGACAAATCAATATGAAGCTAAATCCTAAAAAGTGCACTTTTGGTGCTACAGAAGGCATGTTCCTCGGATACTTGATAGAACCTGACGGCATCAAGCCGTGTCCAGAAAAAACAAAAGCTGTCATCCAACTTCCTTCACCGCGCACGATGAAAGAAGTCCAGTCGTTAAATGGGAAGTTAGCCGGTTTGAACAGGTTCCTATCCAAGTCAGCAGACAAGTCACTCCCCTTGTTCAAAACACTCAAGAAGTGTTGCGAAGAGGGAGAACTTCCCTTGACTAACGAGCAAAAAGCTTTCACGAGCTCAAGCACAAAACACACTTCCCACGCTAGTCGGCATCCCCGACCAGGGATGAGTTGATTATGGTACCTATCTGAAACGCATGGCCGCAATTACGCTTGTGCTACTAACAGATAGGGACTCCGACAAAACACCGTATACTTCGTAAGTAAAGCACTCAAAGAAACGGAGATCAACTATAGCGCAATGGAGAAGCTGATCCTGGCGTTAGTATTTGCCGCCAAAAGATTGCGTAGGTATTTCCAACGCACCCAGTAGCGTTAATCACAGATCAGACCCATCAAACAAGTTATCTCTAAACCAGAAGCGTTCGGGCGATTGCAAAAAGTGGAGCGTCTTGCTGTGGAGCATAACATCTCTTTATAATCCACAGCACCGCTGTGAAAGGACATATATTGAGATTTTCACATCGAAAACCAGAAACACGATATTGTCCTCCCCCAGGAGCGAAGTCCAACTCCCAGAACGCAGGATCTTATCCACGGAATGATCGGCATGCGTGGATGGGTCGGCGCAGGCCTTACCTCACCAACCCAGAAGGATGGAATTCACGTTAGCGCACTGCTTTTGAATTCACACCACGAACCACTGAGGCGGAATACGAAGCCCAACTTGCGGACTACGCATTGCAGCTCGAATGGGTGTACGTAACCTAGAACTAAAGTGGACTCCCTTTAGAAGCCAACATGTTTTGGGCTATATGTGGAGCTAAAGAAGATAAAACATGGATCAATAACCTCGACAAGACAAGTACGATAATCCAGGGCTTTGATAGTTTCACCATTCGGCAAGTTCCTAGGGGTGTACACAAAAAAGCGGATGCCTTAAGTAAGATCGCATCACGAACAAAGCTGCTGCGCACCTATCAAGCAGGTATTGGTCGAAAATCATGTAAGAACAAATCCATCCGGAGATGGAGATGATCTAACGGTATAGAAGAGACAGGAACCCACATTGTTTGGATGACCCTCTCGTCGAATTCATAAACACGGTAACGCTCCCAATCATGAACAAAAGGATGCCCGGCTCATACGCCGTACCGCGCAGAGATTCGAACACGAGAGGGTTCCCTCTATCGACGTTTCGTTCCTACAGCCATGCACCGTTCGTCATACCTATTCAGCAGACTATGTTCTCCGAGAGATCCAAGCGGTTTCATGCAATAAAATTTGTTAATGCACTCCGACTACGTTCTGTGTGCAAGACTTACGTTCTGGTACTACTGGCTACCATAGCACGCGAGCCGCGCGAGAAAACCATGGAATCAAGAAATGGAAGGGATGCAATTACCTAGACCAATCCCGCGCCACCACAACAGAGCTTACACCAAATCACCTCACCATGGCCATTCCACAAGTGGGGTATCGACATCGCTGGCCCCTTCCCCGTTGCAGCGGGAGGATTGAAATTCCTTATCGTGGCCATAGACTACTTCACCAAATGGATTGAGGCGAAAGCGGTCGCCACAATCACAGGGAATCAGGTAAAACGATTTGTCTGGGATAACATTGTGTGCCATTTTGGATTACCTGGCGAAATAGTGTCGGACAACGAAAACTATTCTGTGATAAACCGTTCAAAGACTGTTGCTGCGAATTAAGCCAATTTACACAGCGTTTTGCGTCGGTTAAACATCCACAGACCAATGGTTTGGTTGAGCGAGCAAATCGAAGTCTAGGAGAAGGAATCAAAGCGCGCCTGGATAGACACAAAGGCAGGTGGGTAGAGGAGTTATCACATGTCTTGTGGGCACATCGCACAACAATAAAAGTTAGCACAGGGGACACCCCCTTCTCTCTTGTCTATGGGACGGAAGCCGTTATACCAGCCGAAATTGGAATGCCAACTATTCGTACCGCGGAGGTCAATCTCACAACCAATGACGACGAGCGACGTATAGATTTGGACATATTGGAGGAAAGGCGCGAACAAGCAGCCATACGTGAAGGAAAAAAGCGAGTTAAAAATGAAGGGATACTACGACGCTAAAGTTCGAGGAGTCTCATTTAGACCAGGGGACTTCGTGTATCGTGCTAATGACGCAAGCCACGCGGAAGACACAGGAAAGCTGGGACCAAAGTGGGAAGGACCCTACGAGGTTACGGAAGCACTTGGAAAAGGAGCATACAAGCTGCGTGACATGGATGGGCGTGAGTTGCCCCGCACGTGGAATATCTGCAATCTCAAGAAATCTATCCATTAGGAAGTGCTTACTGGGTATATGCGTACTTTTTTTTAAGACACATGTTTTTTGTTTTTCTTTATTTCTGCAAGTATTAATTAAATGTCGCGGTTTCTAGCTAACTCCGCGGCGCAATTCACTTTACACGCTTATTGTGAGTCTCTATTTATGTCTCAATACTGTTGTTACATTATTCTGTGCCTACGCGGCGTGCATGCACCTAATAACCCCACGATGGGAAAAGGATGAGTAAACCTACTAAATGACTCGTTGAGTAAGAGGGTTGCAAACCCATCAACATCGGATCATGAGTCCTTGTTAAACACCTTTCTCTCAAGACGTTGGAGTCAGTTTATGCGCGCATTCCACGATGGATGCGCAGCAACGCACACGGTGCACGTTTAACAAATTAGGAGTCAAAACTTTTGACTTCTTGATATGGTATTAGCGGTACGCGCCGCATGTAATTGTAATGTCAACCCATACATATACACTTAGCATATTTTGCAGTCATGAACTTTGTAATGACCATGTTCACAACAATTTGACAAATGGCACATCATAACAAGCCTTTCATGCAAAGGCAACTAATTATGCACAAACATTTTGTCAACTTTTATAACTAATATTGTGCGCGTACAATCGCATAAGTCACAATAACATACGACCCATACTATGGGTCCAAAAGGATAGCTTTTACACAAGAACCACGAGTTCACTTAATCAACATTACTAATATACACAAAAACGACAAGTTTACACAAGGAAGAACAACCTAGATGCTGTGACAACACTATGTTGCTCGGACCTGCCAACTTGGTAGGCCGCATCCCCAGCCTCCTCAAGCTTCCCCAGGAGCTCACTATCCTTAGGTGACACAGACCTCCATGGCCTAACTGGTACTCCTCAGAACCGGTGGAGGCGCGCAGCACCACACCACATAAGATGCCTTACCCATCACCCCTTTCTTCTTAGCAAGCCTTATGGCGTGGGCCTCCAAAGACTCCTTCAACGGGACCTCCTTCTCAAGTGCAAAAGGATTCAGGATGTCACGAGGACTGGCAAAGATAGGTACCTGCAGTTGCGCCACGTCCGGCTTCAGAAAGTAATCAGGCTGGGCCTCAGCGCCCTCGGTGGCATGCCTAGCCAAGGTTAACCCTGCCATTATCACATCGATGGGGTAATCCTGGTCACGCTCCAGCTGTGCGATATGAGGCAGCTCTAACAATTTCATCGCATTCATAGCTGCAACAAGCTCCTCATACGCCTTTTGATTATACCCAGGTACCTGTGCGGCAGGCACTGTCAGCAGCTTTTTTTCATGCAGTTCCTCCATCGCTTCTGCCTTACCACGAGCCAAGGCACACTTCACAACATCCCCAAAGGACTGCCTGACCTCCTGCGATTCCAAAGTGCTCATGGCAGCAAGGCGCAAACCATGGCTTATGAGCCACCTGCGCTCAGCAATCGTTGACAACATGTGAGGGTACAGCTCCTCGTCGTACTCGATACTGAGCTTGCGTAACTTCTCCTCCTGCTTCTCCAACAGCCCCTCCACTTTGTGGCGAAAATCATCCAGCCCTGCAAAATGATTGTTCTTACCCCCCTCCAAATACTTCACAGCCCAGTGACAACTCGCCTTGTATTCCGCAGCATCCGCGCGCTCTTGCTCCACCTTGACAAGCAGTGCCATTTTCTCCTCGGCAAGGTGCTGTGCATAAGACCTCGCAGACTCTGCCTCAGCCTGCGCATCTGCCAACTGTGTCTTTAGCAGCAGGATCTCCTCATCCTTCTGTATAATCTGGCTGCGTTCATTCGAAAACCTTGCTCTCAGCTGCGCCACGAGCGCGGCTTGCTGCGCAGTAACCATATCAAACTCCTCTATAAGCTGATCCACTGGCATACCATCGAAGGCCTTGGGACCAGTCTGGGGTGGGGACTGTGCAGCATGCGTCACCGGCGCAGAGGAATCACTAGTAGCCTCGACACTGCAAACAATCAATCGATAACGAGGATTACACATTACGTTATTGTGATTGCGTATCATCCATACTATTATTGGACGGAAATGGAAAATCAAAATTACTTACTTGGGGGGAGGGGTCTCGGTCACCTCTTTGGCAGCAAGCGTGGGGGACGCATCCGAGGTTTCCTCCTCAGTCGATGTACTCAAACCTAGACTGAGATGACGCACCCTCTTTGACGGGCCCGCGCCATCATCACCGGTAGCCCTCTTGCGGCGTTCAACCAGAATCCAATTCTCGACATCAGCATTCTTTGAAGAGCCAATGCCTTGTTGCGTTGGATGGGGTGCTCCACAGTTACATTGGCACCACTGCGCAGAGGTGTGGGTGCTAAGCACATCAGTACTCTCATTTTCCGGTTGCTCACACGGGTTCCATTGTACGCCCGACGGTACTTTCAACAGCGGATCCTCAACATCTCTTAAAGGGCGCACCCTCGGACAACCTGCTTAGGCTTACTCAAATGTACCAACGCTAAACAAATACATCTCTGGCATCAAACAAGAAGAAGTCACGAACATTGGTTACATAAGATTAATATAGAAAGTGCGCGTACAATACTAAAGGAGGGAAGGAAGGACAAGCACCCACCCCGGCCGTCTTCGCCTATAAACGTTGGCACTTCCTCGGGCCTTTGGAAATAATTACGGCTAATGCCCATGTGGCATAGAAAGGCCTCCGAGTATGCGTTGATAGGGATACGGTTCTCATTTATAAGTTCCGCATCCTCCATACTATACGACCCGGGGGGTGGATGCTCATCCCTCGGAAATAAACCCTGCGTATAGAAGGCAAAGTTCCAAGGAACCAACGCATCATCTACCCAAAAGAACATCTCCCTCCAACGCCTCAGCGCATCTAATTTTTCGGTGTAGCACTGCAAACGCCCGGGCGCTTGGAATACGTTACCCCCCGTTTGACCAACAGGTATCGATAAAAGGCGCGGAAAAAAATGGACCGTGGGGTTAATTGCCAAGAGGCGGCAATTAACCTCGAAATTGGATATTTTTGCCGCACCTATGCAGTGCAATTGGGAAATATGAAGACGATAGTGGTTCAAGATGTTGCACATAATAAGAAAGGGCACACTGTTGATTGGCAAACACAAAGGACGTGTGTATACCCCACCTTACCCAAGGGGGAATCCGCTATACTCGCATCCGCAGCCCGGCACTACCGGGTGCAGTGCGGGACGGGATGTATACTCAGATGTGGAAACTCACGAAGGTTCCTCACTCTGTTATTTTTGATGTTAAAATCAGTTAGTTGCAAACATGATTTGTGAAGCATGGGTTGGGTAAGCACTGCATTATTACCTGTAATCTGCTCTTTGATGATTAATGGAAACTTTATCAATGGTTGGGGGAAGAGTTTTTTTTTACTGTGGATTAACAGTGAATTAACGGCGATTCCCTTATATAGGGAAGTTGTTACTGACACGTCGATCGGTATGAGGAACACGTGTCCCCCATTTGTCCTATCGTGTTGTGGCGTGTGCACCTTAATGAGCTGTGTTCTAGCTACCCTCTCCACGAATTACGAGAGCTTCTTGCAATTCAAATTGACTGGATTCATTGTTTTGGGCGTGACAATTTCTTGAATTCTTCCTCGGATTAGCATCTTAGGAATTTTGCACAACTATTTGTAGTTCTGGGCATCCTGCGGTTCTTACCAAAGCGGCATACTAGACTGGGGGGACATGATTGGACGTACTAGTCCACACATCAGGTCATGAAACCCTGACTTTACGAATACTATTTACCACCAGAGACGATTTGACAAATGGGCCATAGCGACAACCAATTACGGAGCTCCTAGCCCAAAACAATACTGGGCCTACGGGGAGGCCCATAACATGTGGGCTATCATGACAAGGATTTAGGCCCATAAGGTCCAGCCAGCGCACACGCGCGCAGGTATTTATAACACCCGTTACGAATGAGTTATGATGAGGAGAGGGGCCCACTAGTTATTACAATAAGCGGTAGGGCCTCTTGGTTATTCGCCTAATTAATGGGACAAAGCCCATTAGGGTTTGGGGAGAATATAAGGGGCACCTAGGCTCTCATCCAAGAGATGCTCTCATAACCCTAACTTTCTACTAAAACCCTAAAACTGATTTACTTTCTCTCAAGCCGGAGGATTAATCATGGAGACATTCCTACGGTAAAGCCTAACGGTGCTTTGTTTCCTTAGTGCGCAGGTCTCACACATCAAGACTTAATTGATACAAGAACCGGAGCCTAACAGATCCGTATTACCCCTAATCCGGATCTAATCAAGGATCGTCCATACTTTAGTATCAGAACATCTACTACTAACTAACACGCTCTATGTGTTTTCCTTAGACTCTCATTGGAGAAGTCTGCTATTGATCGATCTGTAACTAGACCGCCTCCCCTCTTTAATTTAATAGAGGGAGGTTACAAACCCTAGCTTACATAACAAAGCTATACTATATATTTACTTTTTTTGTCCTTATTGTTTTATCTCTATACTTCATTTCGGGATATATGTTTAGTCTTTATAAAATTCTTAAAATTGTATTCCCATATAATCTTCCCCAATTTGATATTACAAAACAAACCTGCATGAAGTAACAATGCTAAAACATGTCATAACAAATTATTAAGATGCACACTAAATCTTCTTCCCCTTTTTGTAATCATCGATTAGGGGGTCTTGTGCAACTTGTAAAACACTTCCATCAAGTGATGCATGTAGATGGTTAAGTATTTTTGAACAAATAAGCTTCCCCTTAAAAGTATATATCATTCATGAATTCTGACTTTAATTGCTTGAAATATTAACTGATTCCAAGGTTTTATTTTTTTTACGTACAAGACATGTTTATCACAACCTAGTATGGTTCATCGTTGGTCCCTGACCTCATCGTCCCCCCCCCACATAAAACCGTCCATCGAAGTCTCATCGAAATCACAACAATAATAAGGACGTTTGATCCCAGAATCATACGAGTATTTATTACCTGACCACAAAGCGTAAATTCGTATCTTAGCTATGATTCATCGTTGATCCCTGATCACTACTCCTCCATAGCTAGTTGAAATAATATGTGCTGCGGATCACGGACCACTACACGACATTATTATGTTTAATGGTAATAACCACTCATGGACACCAAACACAACCAAGAAGAAAATAACCAAAGCCCCATTAAGCATTCTCACTGATACAATGATCCCATGGCGTCATGGAGGGACATATTACTAGCAGCAATAACAAACAAAATCGAATAAGGCAAGCAGAAGAAACCGTAACCAGACCAGTAGGAACCAGAAAGCCTACCAGCAGGAACTTATAAAGCAATCACCAGAATAAATATAAATTTACAGCTTAGTAGGAACACCAAATCTACCAGTAGCACGACCAGCAGTATTGATATAAGCTGGTATAACCGCAAGAAGGCAGACTTATTTTTAAATATCAAAAAAAGTCCTACAAATATGCCCACAAATATCGCATTAAATTAAACTTGTTTTGAATTCGTATTATCACAAAAATAACGTACCAATCAAATCCCACACGTCATTGACCCATCTGCTGCCTTAGAAAGTTCTCTCATTCAAAACGTACGAACATTTGTACCGAAATCATAATATCATGTGACCTTTTTTCTTCAACAGATTTGCAATTAAATCCATAACACGCAATTGTCCTTGAACCTGCTCATACGCCACACATTATCTCGCTGTCCCAACATCAAATTGCACATAAAATGTTAATGTATTTTCTATGGTCCAAACTTCAGATAAAACCCTACATTTGCTAGGTTTGACCAGGCGAATTAGGAACTATCTACACAGGATATTTTCTTTTGAAGCCCACAATTGATTGGTAGAAAGAAAAGAAACTGGGACCCACACACAAAATTCAATTCGCACACTTATTTGACCATAAAACATACACGATTCTTTGTGATATGTGGTACAGCACAACTTGACCAGTAGTGAAAATTATCTGCTTGTTTTCTGATGCTGCTGTCACGAACAAACAAACCGGATCTGCTATGTATACACAAAGTAGGGTTTGGGGAAAACCCTGCTTGACTTTTAATATAATAAACAGAAATCAAATTAACAGAAAAACCTTATTAAAACCTAGATCGCAGAGCCACGAGGCTCTGATAACCATTGTAGAATCCAAGATTCTGGACTTAACTAGGATATGCAATAACATTGATTGGATTAAGCAACAGCGGATTAAGAAACATAAGTTACCTAATCAAAGGTTTATAATTAAGGTTTCCTTTTATTGACATAATAAACCTACTAACTACTACTTCTACACTACACATCGACTCTATGTGTTTCTGAGACTCCATTAGAGAAGTCTGCTATTGATCGATCATTGTAACTAGACGCATCCCCTCTTTATCATAATTGAGGGAGGGGTACAAACCTCTAGACTTACTACATAGCTATCTATCTATTACAGATGTGGTCCTTATTGTTTCTTCTATCTTCATTTCGGCAGATATGTTTTTGAATCTTCAAATCTATAATTACCAACACTTGTTGCTACTACGTAAACTCACTAATGGAAGATGATCATTCCCAACTTCCCCGAAGTCTAGGACTGTAGCTCTAAAGCATGTCTTCCTTAGTTGATTTGTTACGCTCATTTGGATAACGATCTAAGGGTGGTAAGTGTATCAGTCTAACCGGAGTCTAATGCATCTTGCTATTGACTGCTAAAATCCTTGATGTAAAAACGACTATCACGATCAGATAGATCGAGATCGGCACACCCATGCCAAGAAAACAATCTCATTGAAGTACAGTTAGCTACACTATCGATCTTATATCCCTCAGCATAGGTACGAAAAAGAGAAAACTTTGTCAATAGGTCCTAATGGACCGAGATCTGTATCTTGCACCACTAGTCCTTGGTAAACTTAGAGTAACAATATCATTGCTATTCCTCTCCCATTTTTCATTCGGGAATCTTAGTTTGCTTGCAGTAAGCCAGATGGCCTCTGTGCTCAGCCTTTAACCTTTAAACACGTCAAACAGCTACTAACATATGCTGCTATATCTTTTCCATTCACCGAACCGCCTAATATATCTTAAGGTCATAATAATCTTATCAGCTCTGGATGTCAAAAATTTTGACTTATAGGCTTCGTCTCATTATTAGGGTTCTTAACTCACCCTTCATAAGGAACCATAACGATCAGGTAGTGCAATGCTCATCACTCATATGATTCTATAATCTCATCTAAACGTTTCCGTATCTGAAGTATCATCAGATGCCTCTGTTCCTGGCCGCTAGTATCTTCATCTTGATTAATCGATGAACGGTCATATTCATTAGCTAGACTCTCTTGGTTTCACCCTTCTCTTTCTACTCAGTGCATGGCTACTACATTTGCCTTACGAGGTGGTAGCGAATTTCGCGATCATAATCACTAAAAAACGTTCTATCCAACGGACGGTTGTCACATGTTCAGTTCCTGTTGACAAAGATATGTTGGAGATCTTATGATCGGTATATATGGTCACTCTTTGTCCATCATACAATTAAATGCTCCAAATCTTAAGTGAAGACCAACCACACCTAATCAAATCATGGTGGTGGTAATTCTTTTCATGATTTTCATCTGCCTAGCGCATTAGCATATAACCTTACCTCTTTGCATTGACACATATCCTAGTCCTAAGGCCAAACGCATCACAATATACCTCAGTATTCCGCACATTAAGGATGAGCTAGAACACAGCGCATAACACATTATCCTTCAAAGTATGAAATGCCCTTTCTGTTCTACCCAAGTAAATGTCTATACACTTATGAGTCAAAATGGTTAGGGGATTTAGGCAATCTTAGAAAAAAGTTCTCGATGAACGACGAGATAATACCTGCCAAACCTTAAGATTGAGCAAACTTTAGATGGAGTTCTAAGGGTTTCCAATTATTAACGCTTCAAATCTTACTAGGGTCTACATGATTACCATCCCCATTAATCACATGATCAAGAAACTTACTTCTCGCAACGGAATTCGACACTTGAAAACATCGCATAAAGTTTTCTCCTGGAGCAATTCTAAGATTAACCTTAGGTGCACTTCATGCTCTTCTCGGGTCTTAGAATAAACCAAAATGTCATCAATGAACACTATCACAAATTTTCTGTAGGCCTACAACCCTCGGTTCATCAACATAATGAATTACGCGTGTGCAGTTAGTCAACCAAAAAAGGCATTACTGTGAAACTCAAAATGTATCGTAACGAGTTCTAAACGCAAAAAGTCTTTAATTGTCATCCTCATGCACTCTACATATGGTTGTATCCGGACTAAGATCTATCTTAGAGAAACATTGTAATCCTTGAAGTTGATCGAACAGGTCGTTGATGACATCAAATAACTTATATTTTATAATATCATTTATCCCATGTAATTAACCCATTTTGTATAATTATTGCAGAGAATGTTACTTAATCGTTTTATATTTGGAATTGAGTAATTATGGAGTACTTGGTGAAAGTTAGCAATAAGGCGCGCATTCTAGAGCTTAAACGAAGAAATATGAAGAAACTGATTCTAACTACTTAATATGCCGTATCCATCAAGTTAGATACGACGTATCTGTGCCTATACTTCACTGAAGACCACAAAGGAACATGATCCAATACACCGAATCCAGATGAACTCAGTATGCCATATTCAAGTTATAGAATGTGATGATTCTGGAAGATATCAATCGTGAGATCCCTTCTCCAAGAAAACCCTATTAGCCGGTATCCGAAAGACATTGATACGGCCGTTATCGAACGACTCAGGAGGGACTATAAATTACAAACACTCTAAAAACGAGTTCTAAGTGTGCTAAATCATATTCTCGATACCTAAACCATAAAAGTTGATTTTCGGAGGATAAAAAGAGCAGAAGAAGAGTTGAGAAACGCTATCATTCCAATAGGAGACAATGTGTAATTCCATATACCTTTGTTTAATCTTTCAGTTTTTGATATCATTTATTTAACTCGGTTTGTTTACTTGGCTAAATAATTATTTTGTATTATTATGATGTTTTAAAGGCTAATACTTTAGTTTTAGCCATTATTACGAAGATCTAAATGTTTGGTATTGTTTTTTCGATTTCTTGATTTATCGTTATGTTTGATTGTTTATGTATATTTTCAATTTACTTGTTTTCGTGCTTTGTGTATACGACCTATAATTTCAACTAGATCTAGCGATTAAGACCAATGGTAATCTAGATGCCGAGATGGCTTCTACATATAGTATTTAATACATCTTGACCGATAGGATCACGGAATAATAACTTACTTTGCCTTTTACATGTGGGTTAGTTAGACGGCAGGTGACCCTTTGGGATCAACGAGTACGTTCTTAATTAATTGGTAAAGATTTGGTTAGTGGACTACTAGAGTATGAATTACCATTAGGCAATAAGTGGGTAAAGTCTCTATGAGATAGGGATTAACAATATCACCATTGCTTTAATCCTAAGATTATTAATAATAACCTAATGAGGTGCTTTATCGCAGATGCAGTTTAATTATGACATAATTATCGTGTCTAGGTCTTAGGAAGAAGTAACGCCTAAGTCTAAGAATAATATGCCGCCTCAAGATAAGAAATCATTGCACTTAATAAACAAACCAACGTTCTAATCAGATTAATGATGGCTAATACAGTTTTCTTATATTTGGCTCGACCGCTCTTTTATCTTCTGTTAATTTTCTTGCGTGTTTTTTCGTGTTTTGAATTGATTTTAGTCACCACCAAACTCGTGCCAGTCTCTCAGGCTGAAAACCTCCCTTTATCCATTAGATTTAAGATTAACTTAGGTTTAGCATAGGTTTAGCATAGGTTTAACTTAGAATAGAACTAACATAAATTAGATAACCAAGATATCAATAAATTGAAAGTGTTTCTCGCTCTTAGTGATCGACACCCTACTTACCGCGAAACTACCACGGACCAGGTACACTGCCCGTCAAAGTGTTGTTTTTGGTAAAGTCGGCAAAATATAAATTTAAAACATGAATCATAAATATACACCACACAACGACACCTCAAGTTTTTGGCGCCGCTGCCGGGGAGTGAAAATTAATCTTGATTTTTATTTGGTATTTTTGTTTTTAACATTATATTAGATCTAACCCCTAGGAGTAGTGTAATTTAAAATTAGTGTATATTTTGTATATTTTGTATTAATTGCTTTTATATTAATTAGTTTAATTGTTTGTGAATATTCAAATTGCTTTCATAATACACTGTTCTCGTCGATAAATCTACGGCATTTCACTTACATTGTATATGGAGTATTCGAACTTTCTGTCCAAACATCGTATTCGTTCAAACTGATTAATACGGGTTTTCACTTCTATGAATACGCGTATCGATCATCTGGATACCTAAACATTACTTTACTTTCGTATTTGATTCCATATATCTGAATTTTCTTTCTCCTGAGCCTATCCTACTGATTCATTATTCTATGTTTCAGGTAGATCATGATAAGGAGTTCAACTAACGAACTATTTACGCCTTTCTAATAACCGGAACGAGAATTTCAATCATCTAGGAAGCACTTCAAGACACTAAGTCTTGGACGAGTCAAGATCACCACTTTCGATCTTATTTTACGGACAAGAAGAATATTGGAGGAAGAAGTTTGAAAAACTTATGGAAGAACTATTGGCAATACATAGCAAACTCGAGCAGACTATGGATCAGCATTGCTAAGCCTTAAGATCAAGGAAAGGTTAGTTTTGAACTGAAGGGTCATTTCCTCAAGGAATACGAGAAACACATTCATGTGGTTCGATCTATGAAGATGCGAACGAACATATTGAGAAAGTTCTTGAGATCGTGGATTTTTCCAAATTCCTAATATTACTATAGACCAAATGATGCTTAGAGCCTTTCCCATATCCTTAACCGGAGCTACGAGTAGGTGGGTAAGAAACAAACCATCTTGTTCGATCATAACTTGGGAAGATCTGAAGTTAAAATTTTAAGCCACATATTGCCACCTCCTCGTACTACAAAGAAAATGGAGAAAATCAACAACTTTTAATAAGAGCCAGATGAAAACCTATATCAAGCTTAGGAGCTATTTAAAGAACTCTAAATGAAGTGTCATCAACACTATTTAACAGAGATGCAGGAGTTAGTCTTGTTCAATAATGGATTAGATGTTCCAACTCGACAAATTCTTGATTCAAGAGATGTTATACCATATAAGACTGTTGCTGATACGAAGGTAGCCATCCAAGAAATGTCTGAATTACTTCAAAAAATGGGAAATGAGACATTAGAGCAAGATGTTTGTACTAGACTTCTGACGGTTTGCATCTACAAGCAAACTTCAACAATCTCGGTAAGTGAAATTAGAAAAGTTAATGAAAAAGTTTATGCTGCTCAAGTAGGATGTGAACAGTGCAAAGGTCCTACTACACTAAAGATTTCCCACTTAAAGAATAAGGGAAAACCTTCGAAGAAGCTTACTATACTCAATTTGGTGCACTTTTTCAAATGAGGGGATATGAGCGCAGCTCCAGGATTCTACAAGGAATAACACAAACCTTTATACCAAGATGAAGACAATCTAAGGAAGATAACCTTGAGTAAATTCATGGGGAATTAGCAAAAGGGACATGAGGAGAACTCCACTTAACAAAGAGATTTGACGGCTTCAACAACAAAAGTTGCCTTAGAAACCAAAGGGAAGCATCAATATTACTTTGGAGATTTAATTGGGCAAATGAGTAATGGTATCTACAGAAAGGATTAGAAGTCTCTACAAGCTCTAACTGAAAACAAACCTGAGAGACCATGTCAAATTAATCTCGAGTACTTTGAAGTTGATACCAGCTCGATATGCCGGACTTAGCATCACCACCACTACGCCATATCCACTGGACAATAGTACACAGATGCACTGATGCAAGACATAATGAAATCTATCTTTAGTCGTTGTAAATGATTATTCACTGTTGAAGAAAAGAAGGGCATTCATAGGATCACATATTTCAGAAGCTTTACTCATATGGAGCTTCACATTATCGATAAGTCCATACCAAAAGTGAGAAGCTTCACAATCCATACCCCAAAAGGAGAAAGACCCAGGGAGTTTCACTTTACCTTGCTTTATTAATAATGTATGCTTTGATAATGCCCTTGTTGACTTAGGAGCAAGCGTTAGTGTTATGCCTCTCTTGACCTACCTTAACTTAGGATTAGGCGAATTATCTCACACTAAGTTGCCAGTTGAGTTAGTAGACAGGACTGTGAAATACCCAAAAGGAATAGCTGAAAACGTACTAGTAGGAATTGGTAAATTTATTTTCCTAGTATACTTTATAATTCTAGATATGCCCGAGGATATCAAAGTGCCCTTGATCCTCGGAAGACCATTTTTGTCTACTGCCCGTGCTAAGATTGATGTTTATAAAAGAAAGATTACTTTAAGGGTCGAGGAAGAAAGGATTGTTTTCACAAGTGTTAAACCTTCTAGTAGTTTAATTAAGAGGGTCTACATGCTAAGTTTGAGAGAAAGAATGGAACTTGATTTAGAAGCTAGGCTTATGGGAGAGACTTTGGTGTTAAATATATCATTAGACCCTTTCTTTGAGGATCACATTGAATTAAATGATCTAAATGAACCATTTGAGCTTAGGAGAAATCAATGTGATGATTTAATACCCACCATTGAGGAAGGTGAGGTAATTGAGGAATTTAGAACTAGGGATGATGAACTTGATACTGGAATTGATGATTACCCTAGTTATTGCGACTATGATAAGAAGATCCATATAGATTGTGCAAACAACTTAAAGTTTTCTTGCATGATAGGATTTCAATTTGCACATGCTAACTTTTTCCCATTATTGTATGTCAATGTGATGTCCAAAAAGTTTCATAATTCTATAATGAAAGATAAGATGGTGTACAAAGGGAATAATGTTATAGGAGCCTTAATGAATGTGCCTATTTTTGTTAGAACTTTTTCTGTTGTGATGGATTTGCAGTTTTAGAAAATATGGATGATTATCGTGATGAAGGAATGGGCGATGTTATTTTTGGTGAACCGTTTTTTAGAGAAGTTGGAATTAAAACAAGATGGTTCGAAGGGATGATTACCATTTACAATGGTAATGATGAAGTAACTTACCAAATGGTGCGATCACATCCGCGATTTAAATACCACACTAATAAACAATGCAACAAGATTCCACCATTACTAAAGGTAAGTGATGAAGATAAGATGAATGGAGTCTCACATCCATACCAAAACCTTAAAGGTTTCTACAAAGGAGTATTGAATTTAGGACCCGACTACATTCGAGATGCGAGGATGAAAGAATGGCTCACACGCAGACACATTAGCATGCATGAGATGGAATGAGAAGAAAAGCTGAAGAAAAGTCTAACTTAAAGACTTCGTTGTAAACAAAAGTGCTTCCTGGGAGACAACCCAGAATGTTATTTAATTTTATCTAGTCTGTCTTCCCAGACATCAATACGGCGTATCCGCTCTATACCATACGGCGTATTGATTGTCTGGACGTTATCAGTCTTTACTTTTTATGCACTTTAAAAACATTATTGTCAGTTCTGCTGGTAATACGGCGTATTCATGCCATGCTACCTGTATTTGTTTTGTTTAGTTTAGTTTAAATTAACATAGATCCAAGATAGGAATGGCATTATTTTAACCTATATTTCACAGGACCTCAAGAAAAAAATAAAATCAACAATATTGGTGGATTATGTACGATCTAGAGATCTTGCTCAATAAATCAACATGGAGAATCACTACCGAGCAAATATCAGGGGAGTTTCTCATTCTAATTCTTTTTAATTCTCGTATTTTTACGTTTTATTCATAATGAGACGTTGTATAACTCAAGTAGGGGATGGAATTAAATGTTTACTTGGTCCTATTTTTCATATTAAATGCTTAAATTATGCATTAATTAACAAAAAAATTCAGTATACTTTTTGTGAAATTACCTGTTATACATGAACCCTACACATAATAACCACAGTTTTAGATCTTTTGAAAAATTTAGCCTATCTGTTTTCCCAGGTTACCCAAATTCTACCAAAATTCGAGTGGTTGCCCGTGATGTAGAGTATATTTTAAAACTTGGCTTGGTATATCTATTCGAGATCATAGTAATGAGTACTATGGATGTAGATGAAGTAACCTGTTTAAATTGGTAAATTTTACGATTACACCTAAAAATCCCATACATGTTGTTTATTAACTAACTATACCGGTTAGTTAACCCCTATTTAAACCCTTTGTTTACTCTTATTTTAAGAGTAAGATACCCCTAAACAAAGCCCGTGAGAGCCAATCCTTGGAATTACGCAATATTTGTTTCGCTACAAACCTTACACTTAGCCTATCCCTGTTAATTAAGTTTATTTACAGTTGCTAGTCGCTTAAAGTGTAAAGTATGTATTTCCCGAGTCTTGTGTCAGTTTCTATCTTTGGTACGGTTAGGAAAAAATTTACACATTACAAATGGGAATGTATAAATTAGTCAAGCTCTTGTATTTTTACTACCATACACCCAATTAAATGGTATGTATTCGATTAGAAAACGAATACTTACCAAAGGAATTATCAGAGTTACTATGATCGTGAAGTATGGCGGAATTACACAAGTTTCGTATTATTATATTTTAAAAAATACGAAAAATAGGAAAATCGCAACACAAAAGAGAGATGGAAAGTTTGAAGATTGAATCGTTTCGCAAAAAGCATTACGAAGAACCATAAGAATAATTGATTATTCCGTTGATACTAATCAGAAAGAAATCAACGATGTAGAGTATTTTTTAAAGTGGTAAGATATTCGCTACTTACCTTGTAGAGTATGTAAAGAGGTGTGTAAGGAAGTTGACGTACAACGGAACGCCAACTTAGGTGTTTTTTATTATCTATGATCAAGACATTCTATAAATGGTTGCGTTCTTTATCATGGTAACCGAGTCGGGAAAAAATTGTCTAGCAACTTCTATCTTAGACTTAATCAATATGCTTGTAATTTTAATTTACAAAATTTATTTCCCTTTCTAATCATATAACCATGAGTTTTTAATATACGCGAATGAGGATGTGTACTAGCGTAGTATGTCTAGTTTCGTCGTTACTGTCATGTAATGCATGACTCAGCTCCTTGTTGGTTTATTACTATTTAGTAGGAAAGTTAGAAGATCCATACCCTATAATCATTCTTGGAATGATCAACCATAACCTTTACATCACAACCCATATTTAACCTTTATAAACTTGTTACTCCTTTGCTCTAGTGTGGGAGATGTGTATCCTTACCAAGCTTATGAAAGAATACTCATCACGATTGAGCAATTGAGTGAATTAGTTACATGTTACCACAAAGATTAGTTGAGTGATTTGAGTGTTTTCATCTTCCTATATTTGGTTGGTGTCTGTTGTGTACTTTTAATTGATCAATAAACTTAAACGAAAAAAACCTAGGGATACTTTTTATAAATTTCTAAGTCAACTTGAGGACAAGTAGGATTCAAGTGGGGGGATATTTGATGACATCAAATAACGTATATTTTATAGCATCATTTATCCCATGTAATTAATCCATTTTGTATAATTATTTCAAAGAATTGTTACTTAATCGTTTATATTTAAGAATGCCAGTAATTTAATGGAGTTACTTGGTGAAAGTTAGCAAAAAGGATGCGCATTCTTGAGATAAAACAAAGAAATTGAAGAACACTGATTTTGACTACTCAATCCACCGTATCCATCAAGGCATAATACGACGTATCATGTGCTATACTCACTGAATACATGAGGCAAATGATCTAATCACGCCATACCAGATGATACTCAATATGCCATATTACAAATTATAGAATGTGAAGATTCTAAAAGATATCAATTGTGGTCCTTACTCCAAGAAACCCCAATTCGTCGTATCCAAGACATTGGATACGCCGTATTGAACCGACTCCAGACGACTATAAATACAAAACTCAAAAACGAGTTTTAAGTGTGCTAAATCATATTCTCGATACCTAAATCATAAAAGTACAATTTTTTTTAGAGAGAAAAAAGAGCATGAAGAGGTCGAGTACAAAAACGCTATCAAATCTAAGGAGACATGTGTAAATTCCATATTATGGAGATCTGATGTTTGGTAATGTATCTAGTCAGGCCAAATAATTACATTTTATTAATAAAGACGTTTAAAGGCTAATACCTTCGGGTATTAGCCATTATTATGAAGATCTGAATTGTTTGTAATGTTTATCCGATTTCTGATTTAACGTTTGATGGCTTAATTTATGTTATCATATCCTTGTTTACGTGCTATTGTATAGCTACCTATCATTTAACAGGATCTATGATACGGACCAAGTAATCTAGATGCAGGATGGCTCTCCAAATGGTAATTGAATACATCTAGAACCAATAGGATCATAATAAAAACTTACCTTAGCGCCTTTAAATTGTAAGCTTAGTTGGATTGGGAGGAAACCTTGGGATCAACGAGTACGTTTCTTATTAATTGTAAAGATTTGGTTAGTGGACTACAAGAGTATGAATTACCATTAGTCAATAAGTGGGTAAAGTCTCTATGATATAGGGAATTAACAATATCACCATTGCTTAATCCCTAAGATAGATTTAATAATCAGCAAATAAGGATTTCTATAGCTGATGCGTTATTTATGACATAATTATCATGTCATAGGTCCTTTGAAGAAGTAACGCCTAAGTCGAAGAATGATAAGGCTTCCCAGATAAGTAATCATTGCACTAGAATAAAAAAACCAACGTTCTAAACAGATTAATAATGGCTAATACATTTTTCTTATATTTGGATCGACCGCTCTTTTATCTTTTGTTAATTTGCTTGTGTGTGTTTACGTGTCTTGAATTGATTTTAGTCACCACCAAACCCGTGCCAGTCTCTCAGGCTGAAACCCCCCTTTATCCATTAGATTTAGGATTAACTTAGGTTTGACATAGGTTTAACATAGAATAGAACTAACATAGATTAGATAACCAAGATATCAATAAATTGAAAGTGTTTCTCGCTCTTAGTGATCGACACCCTACTTACCACGAAACTACCACTGACCGGGTACACTGCTCGTTAAAGTGTTGTTTTTGATAAAGTTGGCAAAATATAAATTTAAAACTTGAATCAGAAAATATACACCACACAACGATACATCAGTCGTCTATCCTAGGGAGTGGATAATGGTTCTTAATGGTCAACTTGTTCAGCTCTCTATAATCTATACTCATCCTAAACGAACCTTCCTTCTTCTTCATAAAACAAAATCTGTGCTTCCCCAAGGCGATGAGCTTGTCAAATGAAACCTTTGTACCTGGAGTTTCCTTTAGTTTACCCATAACTCCTCCATTTCAGAAGGGCAATCGATAGGTGATTTCCTCGACAGAGTAATGCTCAGGGACTAACTCAATACCAAATATTCGATTTCACTGATAAGGGGGGCAATTTTGATAGTCATCTGAAATACTTTAGATATCCTCCAAACCACAACAATCTCTTCATGACTTCTATCCTTAGTCTTAGCACTCTAGTGTCTCATTTTCTCTTTCCGGTCTTTTCTCATATAATCTAGTACTTAAACCGCCCGGTTATGGTTAACTCTAAACACTACTTTCTTGTGACAAATTATTTCAGCTATGTAGTTAGACAACTAGTCCAATCCTTTGATCATATCAAAACTCCCACTTCCAAACGGTATCAAATTTATATCAAACACGTGACTTTCTATTTCTAGTTTGCATCCCTTAATGACCTTATTAATTTCTACTAGCTGCCCGCTAGCTATCTCAATTTCATAACTAAACCCTAGATCATAGGATTCTATGCCTAACAAAGGTATGAAAGTAGTGGAAACAAAACTATAGTCGGCACCAGAGTCAAATAATGTTGTGGCATAATGATTGTTCAAAGTGAACATACCAGTCACGATGTTCGGGTCCTGGCGAGCCTCCTTTGCTCCCAACATAAATTCCCTTCCACGTGCTTGTTACCGTTGTTCCCACGACCTTGACCCCCATTAAAAACCACGACTTGGTTTTGATGGTTTCCCCCTGGCCTTTTGAGAGCTGTATTTCAACCTAGGACATGCTGACTTGACATGATCAGGTACTACCCACTCCGTAACGTCCCTAGCAGTATGGTTTCTAGCATTGATGGGGTTCACATTCCTAGGCACCACTCTATAATCCTTAGCAAAATGTCATGGGCGGTTACAGTTGAAACAAGTTGCGACAAGGTTGTACTCAGTGGGTGGTGAAAGTTACAGTATTGTGCACTTGGGTTCTTTACCCCCCCCCCGGTACTCCTCTCCTAACAGGGTTTGCTGTTGTAGAAAAGCATTCCAGTCCTAGTTCTCTTAACGCACTTCCATTCCTATCCCCTTGCTAGGTTTCCTCCCTAATTTCCTCTCCTTCTCAGGTTCCTTTCGATTTGAACCATTTCCTATGGCTTCACAGTTAGTGTGCCAGCAATCGGCACAGCCGCCTTTTGGATGGTCTTTGGCTCCATTGTTGCCACCATTCCTCAAATTTGTATAGCAAGGCCATACGCATACCTCTGTCCCTTCTTACTTTCCGGGGTTACTAAGTGAGGCACTAACCTAGCCAACTCATGAAACCTATCAGTATACGCAGCATGGCCAGCCCCAACCATGGCGTGATTCCACAACTCAGTTTCCAACTTTTGCATCTCATTACTCGAGCAAAATTCCTCTCTAGTCAAAGTCTTAAAGTCTTCCCAAGACATACCTATAGTGGCTTCTCGACCCCGTGTGTAGATTTGAGAGTTTCACCACGTGAGAGCCTTACCAAAAAATGAACCAACAATGTACTTTACCTTTTGACTATCCCTACACCCACTCATATCCTGAACTGACTCCATCTTCTCAATCTAACGGGTATACACTATAGCACCTCCCTTACCATCATACTCCTTAGGGTTACAAGCTAAGAACTCCTTATAGGTACAACCCCTACTAACATCACCCCGGATGTTGTCATTGGCGGCATTGCTGTTTTGATTCCTACCATTCCCTTGACCTCTACCTTGGTCACCTACTTGGGCTACAATAGTAGGAAGTAAGTTTTGAAACTGTTGTGCAATGATGGTGGAGAAGTTAGGGACTCCGCCAATACCATCATTTACCTCACTACCCTGACCACCTACTTGGACACCTTGACCACCCACTTGGCCACCTTGACCCTCCTTCCTACCATCACCCTGATCACCAGATCAACCTCCAGTCCTACCACCACCTCTACCAGTTCGTCCACCCGTTTTCCCCCTCGTGATGCAGCAGTAGGCCGACCAGCACTTCAGGTTGTCATCCTTGGCGACATTATCTACACCAGGGAGAACATGGGTAACGTTAGGTAGACGGAACGGTCATTACGTATAGGATAACTTAATATACTATACCACGCATCATACGATCCTAAGGTGTCAATCACCAATTTGTGTGGGCGATAATACTAAATATGCGTGAGTCGTGATATGTTTATAACTATGTTGGCATTCGTATTTATACTCGTATCCTTTCCCATTCGTACTTAGTATTAGGCTCACACATTTCAATGAATGACTTAACTAGTACCATATACCATGAAACACATAAGCACGTAGAAGTGGAACACCGCGCACATAGATCCTATGACACAACTATATGCAGGTTCCTAGGTTATAGTCTAGGCTAAACCACTTAGTTCTCTATAACCTTGGCTCTGATTACTATTCCTGTCACACTACGTCAGCGGTGGAAACACAGGAATGTAACATAATGATCAATCATAACACAAGATACAAAATAGAGAAAACTAAAATGCATTAGTGAAAGGTGTCATGATGACCATCAACCTCAATACCACCTTGAGTGATGTCCCATCCAAGAACACAACACATAGTCGCCAATTATTACATCCAAAATCCCACACAAGGGTCCATACAATCTTAACTCCAATCCTAAAGAAAAGAAATCCATAACATACATCAAAAGCAAGACTTCTCAAATAAGACTCCTACGGGATTCTCTAAAATCTGCTACATGCACCACAACCTTATCGATCATTAACTTCACCTGAAAATGATACTCGAAAACGTCAACAATAATGTTGGTGAGCTCGTAGGTTTGACCTTTAACCCAGTTGCTGTGCCAATCATTTAAACAGTTGGACAATTTATGCTATATGACAGTGGATATATGCAATCAATCACGAACCCATGACTTAGCATCCCTGCTAATCATGTCCCAAGACCTAGCATCCCTGCTAGTCTTATCATAGCGGTATGTCCCAAGACATACCGCACCTAAAGCCTATCAGCTGGAGCTATATTTAGGGCGAAGAACCACACAGATACTAGGGTAGGCGTACCCCGCCGATTCGATGATCACTCAAAACTAGGGTAGGCATACCCAGCCGATCCAAATAACCATGTAACACATAATATTCACATAGCAGTCATAAGCACATAACATTGTCCCAAAAACAAAACCACATTTCGCACAGTTCAGAAAATAGTTCAAAACACATTTGAGTATCATTTTCCCCTAACGGAAAAGATTTAAAAAGTGGGGCTACGAGAACTCGCCTCAAGCAACTGTCTCCAATAGAAAACTCAAATCACAAGTAAATGCAACGACGTCCACACACGACCTAGTCCAGTTAATGTCCCATTTTAAATCCTTTATTACCAAAACCGTTTTCAGATATGATGCATAGAGGTTAGATGCTTGTTGTACGGTTATCTTAAATGTTTTAGTGGTGTGACGGTTGACAACTTAACTCCAAAAGATACCATATCAAACCCATACCTTAGTACAATATACTTATACTATTTAAGAAAAATAGATAAGTAATATAAGTAAATATTTATAATAAATAGTTATAAATATATTTCGATAAGTCCATTCGGCACGCTTAGTTACCATAATATACTATTTATACTATACATAATGAAACGTTTATTCATGTTAAATATTTTGAGAAGTATCGGAAAAATGTACTTTTTCGTCTTTTAGTCAACTTATTAAAATAATAAAATAATAATATTTTATTATTATTTTCAAAATTACTTTTTATGTAAAAATTCCAAGTATAGACTTTTTACGAAATTTCGACATGACCCGTACGTTTATACAACGTTTCCAAGGTTTTTAAACCTTACTTTCA
>BQNB010022404.1:40089-63041 GCA_026074375.1 Tanacetum coccineum | reverse complement strand
AGGAACATCCTTCCTTGTTATCATGGGATGATTCCCATGATAGGGAACACATAAACATTAGCCATTAAACCCTTAAATCCCTCCCCTTGGTCCCCTTGAACCCACGTCCCAACACAACCCCCCCTTTGAATTTTCTTGGTCAAAGTATGCAACTAACAAATATCTCTTCACTTCTCCTATAAATACACATGCATATGTGAAGTTTACATACACTCTTTTACTTAGCAAAATTCATTTTCTTCTCTCCTTTCCTAGCTCAAAACCCACGGCTCATTGAGCCCTCCTAAACAAATCATACAAAATTTTTCTACAATCCATACAAGCCTATACACATCAATCCTAAGACACACTAAGGTGTTTACAAGCATTGGTTCTTCATTTGCAAGGATTAAAGAAGAAAAGGGAAGATTAGGGTTTCAAACCTAATCTAAGGTTTATAAGCTTGTAAACTTTGGTTTTGAATCTAAACACGGGTTTAGCATTCATTTCTCATCTCATACATCATCCCTAAGGTCTTCCTAATTCCTTTATACTTTTTATTATCATTATTTTATGTGTAATATGTTATTTATGGCTAAATCACCACTTAGGACTTTTTAAATATGTAAAATGAGTTCTTACTTATGTTTATGAATTTATGCACTTTTTCTTATGTCATATGGTCATATATATCATGGAAAAATGAATGTAAAAGTATGTTAACATATGGTTTAAGTATAAACATGTTTAAGTATAAATTAGGGTTTATAAAGTTAATAAAACAAGCTTTTTATAAATGAATACATTTGGATAATACAAGGGCTGTTTTAATTCGAATTTCATACAGTGGGTTTGACCTCATATAAAAATAATACGCCTCATGACGATTCCAAAATGATAAGAAACTCGAAAAACCGATTTATAACGAAAAAGATACGTTAGTTACGAGTTTACGACGAGAAATACTTTTATAAAACTATTTTTATAAAAATCACTATTCATTACAGAAACTTATGTTTTTAAAACATCTAATATATGATATAACTTTTAATTACGAGATCGTACTCGAAAGAATCGCTAAAAACGGAACTATAACGAATAAACTACGACGTTTACGATAATTAAAGTTTATAAAAGTAATTTTATAAACTATGAACAGTAAAAGTACTATTCATCAGCGGACCCAACTTTATAAAATATAATACATCTTTTAATAACAAAGACGTACTCGAAGGAATCACTAAAATCGGGATTAAAACGAATAAGTTATTACGATTACAAGTTTACGCTAATTAAAACCCTAAAACGACAAACGAGCTGTCGTGAACAGTAATTTTACTATTCATCGCAGAATCTTAAAAACTTAAAAATGTAATATTTTGATCACTCGTCTTACTACGAAGACGTGGACGTAAGAAACGCGAGCAACGGACTTAAAACGACCAAATTAGGTCATTTTTACAAAAAGTATATTTATAAACGTTTTCACTTTATAAATATTATTTTACTAAAACGATTAGTCGGTGATTATGCTATATAGAATATTGAGTGGTTATCAAAGTACTATAATACTAGGGAGTTTCATAATGAGGCCTCTTCGGATGGCGTATCGACGAGTTGTTGGATTTACGATTTAAAGTGTCCTAACTCCTCGTGCGTCATGTCATGACCTCTTTAATTATGATAGCCCGAACGATAGTACGATGTAACAACTATAAGATTATATTATGTTATTAATATAAGTACTTGGTACTTATACGACCTATATTTAATTAGGTTGCATTCGGGAATAATCGTGAAGCATTCCCACACTTGATATAAATTATCAGATCACTCACTTGAGGTGAGTTCATAGCCCCACACTTTTTACAGTTTTACTGATTTACTATTATTTGGGGTGGAAACATGCTTTGTTTTACAAATTGGACGCAAGTGGATATTTTGCATTGATTACATGTTTGCCTAAGTAGCGATAACCCAAGTTAAGCCCATTATCATGAACTGTCAATTGCATAGATGTAGTTGGGAATTACATTATGTGAGCGCGAATGTTATTTAATAGATCTATTTGGGAAACGACCTCCCCGTTCGGGTGACTAGCTATCACCGGGAACGAACGTTATAGCATGTCGAATCAGGGATGTTTCGGGTTAGAACATCATTTCGGGCTGAGTAGCAATATTTTGCGAACAAGACTGTCGAGCTTCAGTGTCATGAGCTTAGTGTAAATGTAATCTGGTTTTGTGATTGTTTGCATATGTTGTAACATCACGGGAAAGTCTTGCGGTCCTGCATAATTTAAATACATAAACCTATGAATTCACCAACATTTTTGTTGACGTTTTAAGCAATGTTTTCAGGAGGTCAATAGGCACGAGGTGCCAAGGATGCATTGGGTTACGTTTTGGATTGCACGCTTAAAGACTTTTATATCATATTTTGGGAAATCTATGTCATCTTTTGTAATATTAAACAAGGAACAAGTGAAGCTATAAGCTTTTGTAATATGTCTTTTAATTAAATCCAATGTATCAATTTAAACGACTTTTTGTGTCGTTCTTATATATATCTTGTGCTGTTGATCTTGAAGTAACACGCCCCGGATCCTTATTCCGCTGCGACCCATTTTGGGGGTGTTACAGATTGGTATCAAGAGCCAAGGTTATAGAGAACCAGGTCAAAATGTTTTTGCTGGACTATAACCGTTTTCAAACATTGCATTCATAAAAAGGGTTTTTATGGGACACACTATTTGTTGCATTAGTGGGACTAGATGCATTCATAATTGATATACGTGGTTATAATATATTACGTATATTACAATAAGAGCCTTATATAATATACTCTTATAAGTTATTTCTTCTGGTCACAGTGCGATGTGATCTTATTTTATTTATGATGCATATGTTATGTTACGTTATGATTGTATTGAAATCTAACGGGTATTGTATTTTCTTGTGATTTAAGAACATGGCACCAAAAAGAGCCACAAGATCAACCCGAGTCCCACCAGTTACACCAGCTCCAAATGCAACAACCACAACTGTTACTGAGGCACAACTTCAGGCCTTAATTAATCAAGGAGTTGCTGCTGCAATGGCTGAAGCAGAAGCAAGCAGAGTTAGGAATGGCTATAATAGCAATGGTTCAGGACCAAGGCCAGCACAAACTGCTCGCGAATGCTCTTACTCTGAATTCTTGAAATGCAAACCTTTGGACTTCAAAGGCACTGAGGGAGTCGTCGGACTCACTCGATGGTTCGAGAAAATGGAATCTGTGTTTAGCATTAGCAATTGCCCAGCAACTAGCCAAGTCAAATTCGCGACTTGCACTCTGCAAGACGATGCTCTTACATGGTGGAATTCCCATGTTAAGACCACCACTCCAGAAGTAGCTCATGCCATGCCATGGGCAGCACTGAAGAAAATGATGACTGATAAATACTGCCCGAGGGGTGAGATCAAGAAGATTGAAACTGAAATGTGGAACCTTAAGGTTAAGGGCACCGATGTGGTGGCCTATAATCGACGATTTCAGCAACTAGCCTTGATGTGTTCCAGGATGTTCCCAGAAGAGGTTTAGAACTGGGTCCGCCGGTTTCTTTGCCAAATGGAACCGGCTTTGTTATGAACAGAACCGCCGGTCTGATCGAATTTTCCAAAAACGCATATTTCGACCCGACAAAAAGGTATAATGTAACACCCTCAAATCTGAGTATGCAGCGGAATGTTGAATATCCGAAAGCGTTACATTATTGGGTCAATAGCAGCACAAGACTAAGAACACTATTAAAACGTCGTTAGAAAAAAAGAATACATTGGATTAACAAAATACTCGTTTGTTACATAAGCCCTTGGCTTCAAATTGTTCGACAATACAAATAAAGATTTCGGGTTTATTAACACTTGTCCCAAATTGTAATAAGACCCCAAAATCCATAAAGAGTGTTGACTCCCCTCAATCCTTGACTCCCAATGTATCATCGCACCTCGTGCCTTATTGACCTGAAAAACATGCTTAAAACGTCAACATAAAGTTGGTGAATTCATAGGTTTATGTAAATCGATTGTAGGACCGCAAGATTTCCAAGTGTATGATTAAGCAACCAATGCAAACATCATAAAAAAGTAATTACATTTTCCTAAGCTCATGACACCGAAGCTCGACATGAATGCAAATAAATTTGCCAACAAGTGTCCGTGAATGATGTGCTAACCCCGCAAACAAGTCCCAGATTCGACATGGGTATTGTTGCGTTTCCAGTGATAGATATCCACCCGAAACGGGATTGGTCCAATCCCTAATAGAGCTATCCATAACATTCGCAGCCCACAGACAATGTAATTCCAATCAACTCAATGCAATTAACAAGTTTCAGTGATCATGGACTACATGGGTTTTATGGTGACTTAGGCAAACACGTAATCATAGTATAAAATGTACACTTGCGTCCAATTTGTAAAACAAAGCATGTTCTCACCCCAAGATGCAAATCATTTAAATAATTGTAAAACATGGGCTATGAACCACCTTAAGCAGGTAGTTCTCCGTATGATAATAAATATCCAATTAAGCAGTTGGTCCACAACCGTTGCCCCCCCCAAAGGTTACCTATGTAAGATACGATTCAAGTCTTAGTTTACACATTTTAAGCTAGACGACTCATTGTAATAAACTAACTAAATTTCCATTTTAAGTTTTATATACCAGTATCCACTTGAGTGGTGGTGCAACATGTTTAATTATTTGTAATCGTTTTTGGATGCTCTTGAAAGGTATACAATGACACACGCTTCTTGTATCCGATATGTAAATTATTAATAATATCGAATTATTAAGTCGTACGATTTCTAAATATTGTTCGAATATATTTCGCCGCTATATTAAGTTTTAATAATTTCACCTTTGTTTATTAAATACCCATAGTTTCCCTATAAGTTTATTACAAAACAGCCCTTGGTTTATAAAATATATTACTTATTTGTGATGTTTTAAACCTTTAAGTTACAATGTTGACACTTTAGTCCTCTAACTTATTTTTTACAAAATTACGCTTTAGCCCGTTTATTTTCCCAATACCCCCCTTAAAGTTTCAGTATGCCAAAAAACATCCCTAGACTCTTCTTGAAAAACAAGTTATTAGGCAGTTTTTAAAATTAACCCTCAAGGTTTTGCCAAAACGACACTTTTAGTCCTTCAACTTGTAAAAATCGCATTTTAAGTCCGTTTAAGTTCTAACAAGTGACATTACATTCCTTTTAGTTCCTTTAAGCCATATAAACTGTCCCAGCTTACAAATAAGCTCGGATGAGCTTATTTTGGCTTAATGGGACTTATTGGGCCCGTTAAGGTCCAATAAGTGTTTTAGGGTCTGATTTAGTTTTTAAAAGCACTTAAGCCTTTATTAAACTTATTTAAGTTTGTTTAAGCTGGAAATAAGCTCAGGAGAGCTTATTCGAGCTTATTGGGCTAGTGAGCCCAATAACTCAAGTCCGAAACACATTAGAAGGTTTGTCTTAGTATTTTAACTTAGTTCTTAGACTTATTAAGCTCGCTAAGGTCTGTTTACTGTTTAGCTTATCCAATAAGCAAATAAGCCCCGTTATTGGGCTTCGTTGGCCTATACGACCCGATCAGGGTTCTTGAGGTTTGTGCAAATTCTTTTGGGTCCGATTAGCTTCTCTATGCTTTATTGAACCTATAAGCTTATAACTCGCACAAATAAGCCTACCAAAAGCCTTATTGTGGCTATAAGGGCTTCTCGTGGTTCACGGAAATGCCAATAAGTCTATCCGTTAAGGATTCGTTTGGTTTTTTAAAAGTACGTTAAATGTATTTAGGTCTACTAAGCTCATTGAGCTCTCAACACGATCACCAATAAGCTGTCTTAGCTTATCGAGAGCTTATTCGCATGCGTGGGCTCGGTAATGGGCTAGTAAGCCCATTTAAGGTTTTGTTTGGTTTCAAATGATAAAACAAGGCCTACGTTGATTTGATAAGTATTTCTAGCTCGTATATAAATTCGTATGGCTTATTAATAAGCCGTGGCTTATCCACGAGACCTCATTGGGCTCGTTGGGCCTCCATAGTGGACGGATAAGTTCATTAAGACCCGAAGTTAGCCCCCCTCGCTTAACCACTTGTTTCTTAGGGCTCAACACTTTGGTTTAATGTTCGTAACGGATTACTATTTACATGCATCCATTACATAAGTGAGTTTAAGTGTTCCCAAACCCAAAGCTCTCTGTTACAATGAAAGTTTACGTATAGTTTTGTGTTTTCATTCCAAAACGAGTTTATAACTCTTTTGTTTACATTCCGTGGGTTCTATTGGACGTTCAAGCTTATTCTCATTTGTTACTCGATTCTTACTCATGCAATCAACCACACAAGACTTCATTTGCTAACCCTAAATGTGCGAACCATATGGGCTAAACCATGCGTTTTCAGTACACATATTTGTTACTAATGGATCATGACGCGACTTATATGCTCCTACAAGAGATATGACGAAAAGGTAATGACACAAGGGACTTAGGTACGACTTTCAAAGCCTAGCTATCGTTGGTGGTGAGTTGGGACGTCGACCCGACACTTATACACCCAAACGTGTATGATTACAAAGCATCCCAAAGTTTATTTCCCAAACTCCTTAGCCCGTGTCTCCTCTTAGCAACCTTAGATTCATTCTTAAAGATCTCTTGTGATTTGTGAACTAGTAATGTGGGTCTGTTGGTTGTGTTTTCAATGAATGACGAGTGATCTAGAAGGGTAAAGAGATTGTTTTTAAGGCTTTGAGAGAGTTTAAGTGTTTGTGAAAATGTATTTATGTGAGTTAGGGAGTGATATTATATATAAATAGAACTCAGTTTAGCTTTCCTAAGTACCTCAAAACAACCAAACCGTGCCCTATTGGTGTGGTTCGTGTTTTAGTTAGTCACACGAGTACTTTAGCTAAACCACTAAGTACATTATTAATAGTTGAGTTGATGTTACAAGATAGTAGATTATGGAAATCTTATGCACTTGGAGCTTTGTTTCATTGCCAACACGCGGCTAAGAAAACAAGGGAAGCAAAAATTGGGTATATAAACCATTGGTTAAGGGACTATAGGAACCATTAGGACAAGTATTAATGACTAGGTTGAGGTACGTCGTACCTTTAAGGATCATAGAGATTTGTTAGTTGTCAAGCACTTAGGGACAATGGAAAATGAGGTTAAAGTCACCCATGATTCGCCCTAGTGGCTTCTTAAAACAAGAACTATATAAATTTTGTGTTTAAAGATCAAAGGTGGGTATTGGTTTGAGTCTAGGTAGGTCTAGGTATTTCCGTGATGTGTCCAAATGTATTTTATCGCGAAACGTAACCCTTTTACGTGACCAAAAGATAAAATACGCAAAGTACGTAATTATCTTCTTAATAATTATTTCTTACTTGGTTGATGTAAACCTTAATTATTCTTTATGACCGTTACATTAATTGACTGTCTCTATCTACGCGATCTAGCTTAAAAGTACAATATTAAAAAAATAAACGCGTAACGGACTAAAATAAGCGTGATCATTAATATAGTCGTACAATGACCATGCAAAAATAGATAAGTTTACAGTCCCACCACCGTTAAAAGAGCTTTGTCCTCAAAGCTTAAGACCTTGTAGTGGATGACGAAGCCCGGTTTGTGAAGAGTTGTGGGTATTTTTGTTTGAACGATTCTTCACGTTCCCAGGTGAAAACACCAGGGGCCCCCGCCTAAAGTTCCACAACGAACCTTAACCAATGGTATCTCGGCTATCGCTTCAAATCCCCAGGTGAACTCAAGACCCCGCCTAGAGTTCTAGCGAACCTTAACCAGTGGTATCCGGCTTCGCTTTAATCGTTTGATCTCCCATTCCATAATTTTAACGGGCTCTTCCACAAACTGGAGCGTGTCATCAATGTGAACTCCTTCCAATGGCATGGCTAATGGTTTGTCAGCGTAACATTTCTTCAGATTAGACACATGGAAAGTAAGATGAACTCTGCTCAATTCTTGGGGAAGTTCTAGCCGGTAGGCAATATCCCCAACCTTGGCTAACACCTTAAAAGGTCCAACATATCCCGGGTTTAGTTTACCCCGCTTAATGAATCGCACAACCCCTTTCCAAGGTGAGACCTTGAGCATAACCATATCTCCAACTTTGAATTCCATCGGCTTATGCTTCAAATCAACGTAGCTCTTTTGTCGATCCTATGCAGCTTGAATTCTCTGCTTGATTAGGACGATCTTCTCTGTGGTTTCTTGAATCATCTCGAGACCAGTAAGTTGAGCTTCGCCAACTTCTGCCCAACACACAGGTGATCAACACTTTCGACCATATAGTGCCTCATACGGTGTGGCCTTTATGCTAGCGTGATAGCTGTTGTTATACGAGAATTTGACCAATGGTAAATGCTTAACCCAGCCCTTTCTAAAGTTGATCACGCAAGCACGTAGCATGTCCTCAAGAGTTTAGATAGTTCTCTCGCTATGTCTGTCTGTTTGCGGATGGTATGCCGTACTCATATCTAGACTTGTACCCAAAGCTTTCTGAAATGTTCTATAGAAATTTGACGTGAATTTCCCATCACGATCAAAGATGATTGAAACAGGCGTTCCGTGTCTTGTCACTATTCTATCCAAATACAACTTTGCCAATTTATCCAAAGGGCCAGTCTCCCTTATTGGTAAAAAGTGAGTAAATTTTGTAAGTCAATCCACAATCACCCAGATGATGTCAAAGCCTTGTGACGACCTAGGAAGTTTGGTGATAAAATCCATCGTGATATTATCCCACTTCCACTCGGGTATTGCTGGTTGTACTAACAGCCCCGATGGCCTTTGGTGTTCGGCCTTGACCCTCGCACACGTTAAGCACTTACTAACATACGTGGCGATGTCAGCCTTCATGTTTGGCCACCAATATAATTTCTTCACATCTTGGTACATCTTTTCAGAACCGGGATGGATAGAATATTTTGACTTGTGGGATTCGTGCATAATCACGGATCTTAAGTCTCCATAGCAAGGTAACCAACTCCTGCCATGTAAACATAGTGTTCCATCGACACGTGGTTCCAATCTTTCCTTGGGTATATCTCTTCTAATTATACCGCCTACGTCTTCATTTACGAGATTCTTTGGTTTCTAGGCTTCGATCTGAGCTTCTAATATTCGTTTGGGAAGATCCAAGCCAATTTTCATAACTAAGGCTCGAACCCGCAATGGCTTAATCCGTTCCTTATGGCTCAACGCATCGGCCACTACGTTTGCCTTCCCTGGATGATAACGAATGTCACAATCGTAATCACTTAACAACTCTAGCCAACGGCTTTGCCTCATGTTAAGCTCCTTCTGATCGAGAATGCGTTGTAGGCTTTTATGGTCGGTGAACATGGTGCATCTGGTTCCGTAAAGATAGTGTCTCCATATTTTTAGAGTAAATACCACCGATCCAAGTTCTAAATCATGAGTGGTGTAGTTCTTCTCGTAAACTTTTAGTTGTCGAGAAGCATAAGAAATCACCTTCTCTCTCTGCATCAATACAGCGCCTAAGCCTTTGTGTGAAGCATCACAATAGACCACAAAGTCTTCGCTTCCTTCAGGTAAAGCCAAAATTGACGCACTGCACAACTTTTGCTTTATTAACTGAAAAGCATTTTCTTCCTTTTCACCCCAATCAAATGTGATTCCTCTTTGAGTAAGTTTCGTCATTGATTTAGCAATCTTCAAAAATCCTTCGATGAACCTTTGATAGTAACCAACAAGACCTAAAAATTAGCGGATCTTCGTTGGTGTCTTAGGAGACGCCCAATCTTTGATAGATTCTATCTTGGCTGGATCCATATGTATGCCTCTACTATTAATGACGTGTCCGAGAAATTGTACCTTCGGAATCTAAAATTCACATTTTAAAATTTTGGCATACAACTTCTCTTTCTTAAGCAATTCTAAAATGTCCTTGAGATGTTCTTCATGCTCTTTGAATAAATAAGTATGTCATCGATGAAGACAATTACGAACTTATCCAAGTAAGGCTTGCATACTCGGTTCATGAGGTCCATGAATACCGCAGGTGTGTTTGTCAGTCCAAATGGCATAACCTAGAACTCGTAATGACCATACCGAGTTCGGAATGCCGTCTTTGGAATGTCTTGTTCTCGTACTCTAAGTTGGTGATATCCTGATCTCAGATTTATCTTTGAATAAATACTGGATCCTTTGAGTTGATCAAAGAAATCGTCGATCCTCGAGAGTGGATAACGATTCTTCACTACCAGTTTATTTAACTCACGGTAGTCGATGCACATCCTAAATGACCCATCCTTCTTTTTGACAAACAAGATCGGGGCTTCCTAAGGTGAGGAACTAGGCCTTATGAATCCTTTGTCGGAAAGCTCTTGTAATTGTTCTGATAATTCCTTCATTTCGGATGGAGCCAATCGATACGGTGCTCGAGCTACGGGCACGGCTCCTGGGATTAAGTCGATTTGGAATTCCACTGGTCGAGCCGAAGGAAGACCTGGCAAGTCCTCGGGAAATACTTCAGGAAAATCTTGGACGATTGGTACATCCTTTATTTATTATCTCTCCGACTTGTCCTCCTCTTTCTTGGCGGATATCTGTGCCAAAAAGACTTGGCATCCTTTTGCCATGTACTCTTGAGCTTTTGAACATGAGATAACTGTCAACCGAGATTCTCTCCCGTTGCTACTCTCGTTGCCACAAAAAGTCAAAGTTTCATTCCTATAGGAAACTTGAACAAGTTTCTCATCACACACGATCACGGCGTGACATCTTCTTAACCAGTCCATACAGACAATGACATCAAAACTACCCAGTTCTACGAGCATTAGATCTATGTTGAACGGATGGTCTAAGAAATTTAAAGTGCAACCTCGTATAATATTTTTTATCCCGACTAATTTCCCATCAGCTAATTCAACATCATAATAATTTTCTAATGGAGTTGGGGCGATGTTAATCAAGGAACTAAATGTAGTGGATATAAAGCTTCTATCGGCATTAGTATCGAATAAGATAGATGCATAGTGGTTATTTAAGAGGAACGTACCCGTGACGATATTGGCATCTGGTTTCCCGATGCATTTCCTCTCTTTTTTGCATTCCCAACTGCATAAACCCAGCCTTGTGCATTCCCATTCCCTCCATCCTTATTCTTTAACTTAGGACAATCTCTCTTGAAATGCCCTGGTGCTCCACACTCAAAACAACCATTTCCTCTGGGAGCTGCCACATTGCCTTTCTGAGTATTAGCAACATTTGTGTTACCAGTACCCATGCAATCACGAGCAAAATACCCTACTTTGTTGCACTTGTGGCAGTTCTGGGTGCACGGGCAATTGTGGTGAAGATGGAACTTGGTGCACTTAGGAAAAGATCCCCCATAAGGCTTCCTTTCGCCTGTCCCCATACTGTAGACTAGGTGATGGTAATGCGGCAGTAACTGCATCAATAAGTGCCAGAGTAGATGCTATCCTGAGTGTCTGGATTTGGGTTAGACACCCAGATGATGGTAGTAAGGGTGATGGCACAGGTGGTGGTGATGAATGTGCAGGTGAGGCAATGCTCCTAACAAGGCGCTCCCCTACAGAGGGTGGTGATAGTGAGATAGGTGGTTATGGTGATGGAGTAGTCATGGCCAGAAGTCTCACAACCTCTGCCTCTGGTGGAAGGGATATGGAAGTCTGAGGCCGGACGGTAACCCTAGCCCCAATAGTAATGTCAGTGGAGGGTGGTGGTATAATAGGCTCTGTTCCCTCAGGTGGGAAAACAGGCTCATCAACAGGTACAACAATAGCAGAGTCGGCCGGAGCTAAGTGCTCCTCCTCCTCCTCCTCCTCATCCTCATCATCCTCATCCTCACCATCAGCGTCATCCCCAGATGAATCACCGTCATCATCATCTCCATCATCTTCCCCGTCCATAGGATAGTCGACCGGACCATCCTCTGTCTCATCATCCTCGTACTCCTCTGGATCCTCCTCGGGATCCGACTCAGTAACATATCCGGGTGACTCAGCAGTAGGTGAATCAACAGGAGGTAATGGCTGCTCCTCAGCTGGAAACTCATGCTCATCCTCCAATGGTATATACTCAGGGTATATAGGCTCTGGCACGTAGTCAGGATCATGTGCCTGTACGAACATAGGCTCACGCTCATCCTCGTCCTGAGGAACTGGCGGTGTCTGTGGATCCTCTGGGCCTGGTATGTAATCCGGTGATGGTGGGGCTACTGGCTGCATCGGGAGTCCGTCGTATCCTAATACGATGACCCGTGGAATACCTCCCTCAGATATCTCCTCATCATCGGCTCCCCAGAAGGCTCTGTCGGGCTCAGAGTCGGTGTAAACGGAAGTGTAGGTAACCGCAGATGTCGCAGAAGACATGATTACTGCAAAAAGCAAAAATAACCTATATAAGTATTACTTATAGGAAAGATCGGTATGATATGTCTGTAAGCTTTAATTATAAAAGTCTTATAGTAATATACGTAATATCATTTATATACACGTATATCAATCATGTAAGCACTTAGTACTATAATGCTAAAAACAATTATGTCATGTATGCATTATATGTGCTAGATGTAAATAGTATGCATGTATGTCCTCACAATTCCACATAGTAGTCAGCCGTGTTTGAAAATGGTTATAGTCCAGACAAGACTTTTGACTTGGTTCTCTATAACCTTGGCTCTGATACCAATCTGTAACACCCTCAAATCTGAGTATGCAGCAGAATGTTAAATATCCGAGGGCGTTACTTTATGGATCAATAGCACAAGATATGAGAACGACCACTAAACGTGTTGTTTGAAAAAGATACATTGGATTAACAAAATACTTGTTTGTTACATTAGCCCATGGCTTCAAATTGTTCAACAATATAAATAAAGATTCCGGTTTATAACAATTGTCCCCAAAATGTAATAAGACCCCAAATCTTAAATGTTGACTCTTCAATTATTGACTTCCAATGTATCATTGCACCTCGTGCTTTATTGACCTGAAAAACATGCTTAAAATATCAACATAAAGTTGGTGAATTCATAGGTTTAGGTAAATCAATAGTAGGACCGCAAGACTTCCAAGTGTATTATTAAGCAACAAATGCAAATATCATAAAAAGTAATTACGTTTTCCTAAGCTCATGACACTGAAGCTCGACATGTATGAATGCAATATATTGCCAATGAATGCCCGTGAATGATGTTTTAACCCGAAACATCCCCAAATCCGACATGGTATACGTTTGTTCCCGGTGATAGCTAATCACCCGAACGGGGATTGTCAATCCCAAATAGATCTATCTATAACATTCGCACTCACAATCCAGTAATTGACAGTTCATGATAAAGGGCTCAGTGGGTTATCGCTACTTAGGCAAACACGTAATCATTGTATAAAATGTACACTTGCGTCCAATTTGTAAAACAAGCATGTTCTCACCGCAAAGATGTAAATCATTTAAGAAATTGTAAAACATGAGGCTATGAAACTCACCCTGAGATGAATAGTCCTCTGAATTATGATAATAGATATCCAGTTATGAATCACACCGTCTAATATAAGTAAATACGGACTGTCTTAGTCTACAAGTTTAGGCTTAAAAGTGACTCCATGTATAAAAACTACAATATTATCTAGTTTATATATACTGTTATCACTTGTGTGGTGGTGTACATGTTTAATGTATTTGTATTCATTTGATGGTTGGGAAGGTATACTATATCCCACGTTCTTTTATACGTATAAAAGTCATTAATAAATATTCGTATTTATTAAACCGTAGATTAACTTGTATAATATCCGAATATAATTCGTCCGATATGTTAAATGTTTTGAAATACTTTCGTCACAGTTTACCCTAAGTTTCTTATAATTATCCTTTTAGTCTCTCCAACTTTACAAGTTGGACAATTTAGGTCCTTTTTAGTTTACATTCAGCCCCTTTAAACTTTTAGAATATTCAATCATCCCCTGAATTATTTAAAGTCAAACATTGTCAGTTTTAACCCTATAGTTTACAAATTGACACTTTTAGCCCCTTAACTCGTCAAAATTACATTTTAAGTCTGTTTAAGGTCTAACAAGTGGCAAGAAGTTTTATTTACTCCCAATAAGTCCCATAAGCTGCTGTTAGGCCCATAATTAGTCGGAGAGGCTTATTTTGGCTTAATGAGTTATTGGGCTTATTGGACCCGGTTAAGTCCATTAGCCAATTTAGAGGTCCAATTCGGATTTCAAAAGCATAAAAGCCTTTATTAAGCTTGTTTAAGCTACCCAAATCAGTTTGGATTATTAATAAGCTCGGATGAGCTTATTTAGAGCTTATTGGGCTTGTTGGCCCAACAACCTTAACCGAAAGTTAACCAAAAGGCCCATTATGGTTTCCTTATTGATTCCAACTTATTTTCTTTTCTCAATAAGTACTCAAGATCATTATTAAGCTGTTTTTAATGTGGGGTTTTTCAATATGCATTTAGTCGGTTATTGAGTTTATTGGACTCGATATAAGCCCAATAAGGGTTTTAAGGGTTCGGGCTTGATTCCTTTGGGTCCAATAACTTGTCCTAGGTTATGATAATCCTCATAAGCTGGTTAAGCTCACAAATAAGCTGTCGAAGCTTATTTGTGGCTTATGGACCTCGTGGGTTCACGAAATGAGCTTATAAATCAATCAAAGTTCAAGGTTGGTTTTTTATAACACTACCAAGGGTCTATGTTAGTTGCTATAAGGCTAAATTGGCTCCTTAATAAGCTCGTAGAGCTTATTACCACTTCGTGGGCCTCACAGTTGGGCTGGTTGGGCCTGTTTGGTCTTATTGGGCCCGTTTGTGGTCCGTTGAGCTTTTCTTAAATCTACGTTTCTTTCCTACGTTTTTATGTTCCATTTAAGCCTTTGATAAGCTCATGTGAGCTTATTTACATGCCACGGTTCTCAACCCATGGTTGTTTGGGCCTGTTGGGTTTGGACATGGGCCATTGGGCCTGATAGGGTCCAATTGGTTTATTAAGATTTCTTGTGGGGTTTCGTTAGATCCTCTAGTACCAAAACAACGTGCCTAGCATTTCTTAATCGAAATAAACAACATGCAAACGTTTAAGAGCCTAGTATACTCCTTCCCTAGCCACGTCGTTACATTTTCTTTGAAAGTTTACGTGTAGACTTCATGAAATTCGTTTGTAAGTGTCGCATACCACCTTGGTTTCTCTACCCGATGTTAAATGGATACGTTTAGACATTTTCGAAATTTAAATGTAAAGATTAAGCCTTAGCTCGATATCAAACCATGTTTTACACATTTTAGTATGTCTTAGCACCACACAAGAGGTTTACATACAAGTATACATGCGTGAAATATGCATGGTTGCACTATGCACGAACATGCTCACGTTGGTTTGTTAAATACAAACTAACGTGACCAATGACTAGAATCAAGGAATGTAAAGCATGACATGAGCACGTCTATTTACTACGTGACTTACAAAGGTCCTAGCGTCTTGAACGTGTCGTGTAACGCGTAGTAGGACAACCCGATGTGCTATATCCAAATGTATGTCAACCCTAAGCTTCAAAGCTTATTAATCAACCCAATCTTGGCTCGTGCACCTCCCTATGACCTTGTATGAATGCTCTAGTATTGTTTGTGTGTGCGAATAAGATCAAAGAGGGTGTTTGGTCGCGGTTTGTGATCCGAATGAGAGAAGAGAGTATATGTGTTTCTTGTTTGAGTGAGAGTGTGTTGTAAGAGTGTTAAATGGTGAGACTAAGTGAGTATTTATAGGCAAATGAGCTAGTTAGCTCCTCTTGATCCTAAACTAACTAGAAATCGAGCTATATAGGTGGTTTTGGGGATTTCTAGTTGCTTACACATGGTATTATGTTAAACCACTTGAGTACAAGTTTTAATTAGGCAAAGTTGTACAAGATTTGCTTAGATACTAGAAATTGTTAGATATTAGAAAAAGACTCGGTCACCCCGTGTATTTTACTGTTTATTATAGCTCGTAGTTTAATAGTTAATAGTACATTTTTCGGTTTTAAGTCGGGTACAAATACCCGGTATATTGTAAGTACTATATATAGTCTCTTCCAACTTTGGAAGAGACAAGTTAGTCAAATAATCATTTACAAGAAACACTTTCTCTCTCTAGACTATTCTCTCTCTAGTGTTTCTCTCTCTAGAAACTAACCAGATTCAAGAATCGACCCCGTGTTATGATATAGGATATACCACAATTGGTATCAGAGCTTATGGGATGATTGGATCGTGTGTATGTGCGATTTTTTGCTTGATTTAGCTCGAAAAGTGTGCCATAGAAAGTTCTAGCTCGTTTTTTTAAGATCTCCGAATTTTGTTGTTTGTAATGATGAAGTTTGGGTGTTTCTAGTTGCTATTACCTTGTGGTATTGTGTTGTGCAAAAGAAATCAAGCAAAATCATTCAAAAGGGTGATTTATAGGTGATTTTGTGTGAAAAACGTCGTTGTTCTTCGTGGAGAGTTGCCAGAATTTCTTCACGGCGGTTTGGTGAAAAATATTATCTTATTGAGTAGGTTACCAACCCTCTGACACACGGAGGGTTGCTCAAGCGGCGAGTTGTTACTAAGCAGCGGTTTGCTTACCGGCGGTTTGAATAGGCGGCGAGTTGCTCAAAGAGGCGAGTTGTTGATACGCAGCGGTTTGCTTAACAGCGGTTTGAACAGGTTATCAGCAGGTTGAATATTTTAAATAACAAATTTCTTAAGGAAACTCTGGCGGTTTGAAAACTCTACGGCGGTTTGATCAAAATATTCTTCGCGGCGGGTTGCGTAACTCTTCGCGGCGGGTTGCTTGTCAGCGAGTTGACTTCGGCGAGTTGCCTTAAAATTACACCGGCGAGTTGTCTTTTATCTTCGCGGCGGGTTGCTTGGCAGCGAGTTGTGTTCGGCGAGGGGTGGTGGGGTCTCGGCGAGTTGCCCAAGGATTCACCAGCGAGTAGCCTTAATCTCCACGGCGGGTTGCTCTATCTCTTGCAGCGTTTTGATTGCCTTTGGCGGCAAAGTTAGCTTCTGGGCCCTCGAAATTGAATATTTCAAACTCGGGATTTAATATCACTAAAACAAAACACGAATACGTTAACCTCACCACTTTTAACGTACACTCACTAATCATTGATCGATCAAAACATATCATATCATAATAATACAAGATGTCTAGTATGCAAGAAGACATCCAGTGTGCAGGTTCTGATACACGCCCACCAATGCTTGATAGAACAGGAATTGTGGAATCTTGGCAACAACGTATACGTCTGTACTGTCTAGGAAAGGATAATGGAGAGAATATTATGAAGTCCATTAAAGAAGGACCATTTCAGATGGGAACGGTCTCAGATGTTATTACTGGAGGAACCGAGGGTGAAGTTCAACAAGGTCCAGTACGTGCTAGAGTCCTTAAAGACCTGTCGGCTGAAGAAAAGGAAAGGTATAAAGCTGACATTCGTGCAACCAATATCCTACTTCAGGGTATACCAAATGACATCTACTCACTCATCATTCAATATACTGACGCTAAGACATTTGGGAAAACGTGAGGATGATTTCTGGTGGGTTCAGAGTTAACAAAGGTTGACAGGGAATCTCAGTTATATGTGGATATTTGTACTCTTCCGTCAAATCCAAAGGAGAAACCATTCAAGGATACTATGTTTAGGTTTTCAAAGGTCATTACGACAGGAGATAACATCAAAATGCCGCATGTCCAGGTGCAGCTAAACTCTAAGTTTTGTGAAACAACATGCTGCCATGAGTGGAGTAGATTATAAATGAAGTCAAACTTAACAGAGGTTTGAAAGAGTCGAACTGTGATCGTTGTATTGCTTACTTACGCATCTTGAGGTGCATGCTAATCGAGAACTGAATTATGATGGAATGTTCGGGCAACCATATATGATTCCTTTGGCACTAGTGTCAGACGCCTCCAGTTCACAATATCCAACTCATTCATCAAAGTCTTCCTCAATCCTCACAGAACCTTATTCCTTCTGACAACTTTCAACTGGACTTGGGAGTTCTTCAACAGGAAAACTTGATTGAGTTTATCCAACTACACTTGCCCTTCTCACTCAATTGTACAATTACATCTACCTCAAACTAACAATCAACTAAGAGCTTCGTCTAATGCAAGGAACAAAGCTATGATTCAAGACGGGAAAGTTGTTGTTCAAGATGTCCGTGGAAGAAACAGTGCGACTAATCAAAGAAGAACATTTAATCAAGGAAGACCATTTCAGAAAAACAATGCAAGAGGAAATGGGTAGTAGCGGGAAAATCTAGGAGCTCAGACAGAGGAGGCTTGATTAATCCTGGTCAAGCGAAACCATCAAGTGCTACAACCTGTAACGGACCCCCCCCCCCCCCCCCCCCCCCCCCCCCCCCCCAGGGCAATAGCACGATGAATGTCCAAGACCAAAGCTGACTTCAAGATTCAGACTACTTCAAGACCCAAGATGCTATAATGAAAGGGCCCAGGAGGAGTGGAGCAGTACTGGATGAATACAGTCGGTTGTTTCTTACAGGGATCAGGTGACCAATGTTGAGATGATGTGGGATGTCACAGGAGATGATTTGGCATTCAATGTGGACCATATTTTTGAAGTTGATGCAATGTGATGCTTTTCAGATCTCTGGATGATTTGATGAGGGTCCCACGTCACAAAACCATGTTCCTTGTCAAAAACCTCACATCCTGTAGATCAATTGTTGAAGCTGGGCCTTCATACGACTGAATAATCCATTTGGAGGTACAAAATACATGATGCTGTTGTAGATATTATGGATGAGTATCATGATGAACACGAGATGCAAAACGATGTACAAATCAAACTACGTTGTTGACTTGATGGTGACTATACGAGTGATGTAATATTATTCCGTATGAATCAGTATGTGGAAGACAACGAAGAACATGTTGTACAATGTAATGCATCTTCTGTACGAAATGATGCACTAATGTCTATTTTTGATAAAATGCATGAACAGGGTGTACAAAGTAGATTAGCAAATAAGTCACACATGGTAGTTAATGACTCAGTGACCTCTAAACTTGCGAGATATAAGGAACTAATATAAAAAAAAACTGTCGGGGAGTATGTAAAAACGGCAAAGTTTGAATTAAACTGATCGGGAACGAAAAATTGATTGAACAAACGTGACTAATTATCTCAGGCCGAATCGAAGGAAAGTCTTTAAAATCTGATCTCATTCAGCACAAATACTCCTTAGTTCAACAGTTGACCATTATAAGTCAAAGACAGAAGAAGTAACACTCTTGAAAAAGGATTTTAAACAAAAGGAAGATAAATTCCTTGAAGAATTTTTGGACATAAAGAAGCTAAAAGATAAGGTTGAAGATAGATTATACAAACAGGGTCAGTCTGTTCAAACAGTTCACATGTTGTGTTAACCAAAATCATTTTATGATGAAAAGCACAAGGTAGCAATTTGGCTACAAAAAAATCCCATTATGTCCACCCGTGCAAAGCAAGTTCAACTGACCTCTATAATGGTCTGTATTATGATGTCAATCATGCACGCCATATTGTCATGACTCAGAGGATACTCGTGAGTTATCTGGAGACAACTAGGAAAGAAGAATGCTTGAGAAAATGATAGCCCTCTATGTGTGGAAATAAAGTTAGGATTGCCCCCCCCCCCCCACCGATTACTCGAAGGAGAACCTTTGGAACTTTGCTACCCAAGAAATCTGACCCCAGAACAGATATTTTGGTCATAGATGGCAACAACGGAAAATGGCTGAGAACCTTAGCTCCAAAACCATTTCATCATTGGACAGTGTATCCACCCAAAACTCCTGTCAGTTGTCCCCAGAATTCTTCCAACTAAAAGTCAGGTGAAAATTAATCTTTATGTACTCACACAACTTTTTACGGAATTTGACAAAACTTGCAAAACTAGAATCACACCATCAGGTCTTACAGAGGGGGAAAGAGGTTTTGAGCAAACAAAAAGATGTACCGCTCTGAAGTTATTCCATTTTTCAAAAAATCTTAAAGAAAACACTTTGTTGAGTTCAAAAGCCCTCTTTAAAGAGGTTAGAGTAAATGTTTTAGAAGAAATTTTTTGATCAAATGAAATAACGAGGTGGACAATCGTATATACTATAGATAAGGAATGTGCTGTAAATTGAAAATGAAAAACCTTCTCATTGAACATGAGAATTGATTGTTTAATTGTTGTCGACTCATGCTGTGTATGTTGTGGAAAAATCACGTTGTCTAGATCTTGAAGCTGACATGTTGATGTTCATGATGAGTCAAACTATTTCAAAACTTGAAAAGGAATGCCTAAATTGCAATTAAAGTCATCAACATCTTCAAGAAAAGTTTTGATAATAAAAATTCACAAACCATCCAGGAAGCTCCTGAGTTCACCTCATTCTGATTTAAAATCAAGGAATCTCGAACATCTGATTTAAGAAAAAGACATCGTGATTCGACCCTTGAAGATCTAGTCGCTGTGTGAATGACAGAAGTCGTGAGCCTCATTAATGAGTGATGTCACTGCTTCTTATTGACACAAATTGATTGCGATGAGTAGAACTGGATAAAGGTTCATACAAACATTACAAGGAGTTGTATGATTCAATTAAGATCAATCGTGCTCACACAAGTGAAAAGACCTCTACCATGTTGAATGAGATTGAGAGTCTCAAAGCTCAATTGCGAAGCAAAGAGCATTGTTTAACTAGTGACTATGTCACAAAAGTTCTTGCTCCTGGCATGTATGCCATAGACGTAAAACCCATCCCTCATCCCCTTAAGAACAATAGGAGTGCTCATTTAAACTATATCGGCCATCTTAAGGAGAGTGTAGAAACGGTTAGGGAGATTGTAGAGGAAGCTAGAGCAGTTAAACCACTGGATAGTTCACTTAACTATGCTTGCCGATACACTAAGTTATCTCAGGAATTGTTAGAATGTGTGATTGGCACTTGCCCAAAAAATTTCAATGAAAGAGATAACAAGGCTCCCTCTACCCCTGTTACTAGGAAAAAGCAAGTTACGTTTAGTGATAAACCAGGAACTTCTTCTAGCAACACACAGAAACACAAAGTGCACCAGAGAGTTCAACTGACTAATATCCCTGTGCTTCCCTCTACAGGAGTAAACGATTCCACTGAAGCAAGCGGGTCAAAGCCTAGAAGCAATACAAAGAAAAATAGGATCCTGCCTGCTAAGAAGGAGAATAAGAAGGAAGTAGAAGTACGCCTTAGGACAAATAGGTCAGTTTGGACAAAAGTGAATCGGGTTGATTCTAGCATTAGCTCTAAGCGTGTTGTAATTAATTCGAATTCTGAATCTGTAAACTCTGCAAGTAATGGAATGTGTGTTGTTAATGTCTTGAATTCTGTGAATGCTACACCCACAGTTAGAATTGTCTTGCATAAAGAGAAACAGATCTGGAAACCAAAAGGCAAACTGTCTGATAACAGTTTAAACAAGACCAAACAGATCTGGAAACCAAAAGGCAAACTGTCTGATAACAGTCTAAACAAGACCAAGCAGATCTGGAAACCAAAAAGCAAACTGTCTGACAACAGTTTGTCCAAAACCCAAAGGGTTTGGAAAGCTACGGGGAAACTATTTGCAGAAATTGGTCATCAATGGAGACCCACAGGAAAGAAACTCACCTTAGGAAAACTTGATTGTGGTTCTCAATGGAGACCCACGGGAAAGAAATTTGCCTTAGGAGAAATGTGCCATTTAACTAAACTTTCTGTGAAATGTTCTACTCTATATGCTAACATGCTAACCAAAAGGACCCCAACAATAATTGGGGAACCGATACTCCAAACTCTCCAAACTCGACTGTTTTCAAATGCAGGTCGTACAGGTCATGCTTTGGTATCTGGACTCGGGCTGCTCAAAACATATGACGGGGAATCGTTCAAAGCTCATGAATTTTGTGGAAAAGTTCATCGGGTCGGTCAGATTCGGGAATGACCACTTAGGAGCTATCATGGGTTATGGAGATTATGTTATGGGTGATAGTGTGATCTCAAGGGTATACTACGTGGAAGGACTTGGACACAATCTATTCTCTGTAGGGCAATTTTGTGATTCTGATCTTGAAGTGGCCTTCAGAAAGCATACATGCTTTGTTCGTGATCTTAATGGTACAGATATCCTTAAAGGTAGTCGTGGCACCAATTTGTACACGATATCGATTGATGAAATGATGAAGTCTTCTCCGATATGCTTGTTGTCCAAAGCTTCCAAGTCCAAATCATGGTTGTGGCATCGTCGTTTAAACCATTTAAACTTTGGCACGATAAATGATCTTGCTCGAAAAGATCTGGTTAGAGGCCTACCCAGATTGAAGTTTGAAAAGGATCATCTTTGCTCAGCCTGTCAACTTGGAAAAAGCAAGAAGTTCTCCCACAGACCAAAATCTGAAAATACAAATATGGAAGTTCTTCATACCCTTCACATGGATCTGTGAAGGTGTTGGCATATCTCATCAAAAGTCTGTTCCGAGAACTCCTCAACAAAATGGCGTTGTTGAAAGACGTAATCGTACACTGGTGGAAGCAGCACGTTTCTATGGGCAGAAGCTGTAGCCACTGCCTGTTATACTCAAAACCGATCACTAATTCATACTCGTCATAACAAAACCCCGTATGAGCTTGTGCATGAGAAGAAGCCTGATCTCACATTCTTCCGAGTATTTGGTGCTCTGTGCTATCCTACGAATGATAGCGAAAATCTAGGAAAATTTCAAGCCAAAGCTGACATTGGGATTTTCGTTGGGTATGCTCCTAGCAGGAAGGGCTATAGAATCTACAACAAGAGAACTCGTCGATTAATGGAAACAATTCACGTCACATTCGATGAGATGCATCAGTCAATGGCTCCTGTACGCAT
>BQNB010022404.1:0-39684 GCA_026074375.1 Tanacetum coccineum | reverse complement strand
ATATACATATATATATATATACATATACATATATATACATATACATATATGTATATATATGTATATCTTAAAATACCAAATAAGTAATAGTATAGAGAGTATTCCATTTGATATAAAAAATTGCTTGAGGACAAACAATATTTTATCTCCCGGATGTCGTATCCCGACGAAGTGTGATATATATGTATGTATATATATGTATATCTTAAAATACCAAATAAGTAATAGTATAGAGAGTATCCCATTTGATATAAAAAATTGCTTGAGGACAAACAATATTTTATCTCCCGGATGTCGTATCCCGACGAAGTGTGAAGATTGAAAATCTTGTCGCGGTTCGTGATCGCGTGCTTGAATAATCAATATTTTGGATTTTGAAATCTAAATCTAATAACGCAAAGGGAAATCACATAAAAGCACGCTAAAGTAGAAATAAAGGCAACTTAAAAATTTAAAACTATTAAAAGCTAAAATTAACTAATTATTCAACTAAATATGACAAATTAAAACATTAAAAACTCAAATTGCAAATTTCTAGACTAAAATGCATTAAACTATTTTTTAAAATACAGAAATTATTTTTTTGAATTTTTTTACTATTTAAAACTATTTTTAAACTAAATAATACTAAAAATTGAATTAAAAAATGCTAAACTTATTCCTAAAATTTTAAGAAAATTTATAAAAATACAAGACACTATTCTAAAGGTTTATAAAGAAAAACGGGACAATTAGCTTCTACCAATAAGCTGTGAAAATTAGAATAAGCTGATTAGCTAAAACTAAACAAGTTATATTAATTAAATAGTGCAAGACATTAACTGAAAAAGACCCAAGGCAGTGGTAAGGTGTGTGTGTTGTGTACGGGAGGTCATAGGTTCGAGTACTGTGACCTACCTATTTGCAAAAACATTTTTTTTATATTTCTTTTTGGAAAAGCTAATGAATAAGCTAAACTAAGAAATTTTAACAAAGGACTTATTGACAAAATTTAATAATAAGCTAGAAAAAAAACTTTAAAGGTGACAGTTAAGCATTTTTTGCTTTTAGCTTTAGTTGCTAGATTTCATAAGCTAACAAAAGGAAAATAAGCTAACATAGACCTTACCCTAGACCTTATAAGCATAAGTGACCAGAAATAAGCAAACCACCTAAATTAAAAAGCATTAAAAAGCATTAGACAGTTTGACAAAAAAAGGGACTTTTAAAGGACTATTTCTACTTTTTAAGCTAAGATTAAAGGACAAATAAGCACTAAGAATAAGATGAAATATAAAAACAGATTAAGTACTATAAGCTAATAACACAAATAAGCAAAAAGTAAGCAAACTATTTAAGGAAATAAGCTGGAAAAAGCAAATACAAATGACAGACTACACTAGTGTCTTTTTAGCTTTTTGAAAATTAATGACAACTTGTAGCTTAAAATTAAGACTCAAAAGCAAAGTTGACACTCTAAAAACTTGAATCAGATTAAGCTAAGACTACAATAAGCTAAATTAAACAAAGATTAAACAAAGAAGAGCTAGATTATTGATTCAAAAGATCTGCACAAATTAAGCTAGATTGTAACCCCTATTGATCTGCATAAAAAGACTTTTAAGAACATTCATAAACTTGACTAAATTTTGGACTAAAATGTAAAAGGCTAAACCAAAGACTAAAAACTTAAATCAGATTCAACATGATGCTTTAAAAACTAGTTTTGAACACAAATTCCTAATGACAGATTGACTTTTAAGAGATTCAACTATTAAGCAGATTTAAGAACCTTTTATACTAGCAGAATTTGATTTTTAATAAGACAATCCACAAAACTTAACAAAAACTACTTTAAACTTATTAAAACCATCATTAAGGCCTAATAAGAGCTTATGAAAGCTTAGTTGAGAACCAAAGTCAGAATAATATGGCCTAACACAACTATATAAAGTATTTTGATACTGACTTGTTGACTTTTAAAGGTCAAACAAGCCTTTACCCAAACACTACTTTACTAAGACTGTCTAAACTATTTTTTATCTAAAATCTATTTTTAAACTAAAACTGCTAAAACTTTATAGCTACTCAGATTAAAACTAACCTAGTTAAGCTAATTGAGTACTAAAAACTTAAGCTTATTAATAGGGATAAGCTAGTTACTCACCTAGCCTTTTAGACTAATAATGACAGAATTAAGAAATGAAGTCTAAATTGATTCTAGCTACAATTACTTAAAGACATTTAAAACTCTAAACTAACTAAGTAATACTAAGCAGGATTAAGCATACACAAAGACATTACAATAAGCAAATGAATTAAGCTATTTATATACTAGAATGAAATTTAAAAAGTAAAACCTGAAATTGTAGTCTCAGAACTATAGGTCACTCTTTCTGAGTGAGTGACCTCAAATCAAAACCTATATGGCTCCTAGCCTCTAAACCAATAAGCTTTAAGCATAATAAGCTGATTTGAGCTTATTACTCCATAAGCTTCCAAACTTGAACTTATTTGAACAATTGAACACTTAATAGACTAAAACAGTTCTTAGAAAACTTTTAGTGAAATTAGAACACTTTTTAGAACAAAAGAAAATAGGATAAGCTAAATTTAGCTTATCACAAGCTTATTATGTAAAAACAGCTTATAACATGATTATTTGAAAACAAACACAACTGATCTATTTTTATTGCTTAAGAACAAAGAGTACAAGTGAAGAAACAAAGATTACAACTAATTTGAAGAATTTAAAAAACTTAATTCGATGAACAGTAAACGAAAACTTAAAAGAGAAAATTACAAAAGTTTAACTAAACTCTAAAAACTAACTAACTCCTAAAACTGAATTGAGAACTTGTATTTATAACTGAGAGTGATGAGAGGATGAGACTCTTGATCATTTCTAGCCATTGATCTTTTTAAACTTGAATTCAAGCCGTTGGATCTTATTGGTGATGTGTTCGGGCCAATAGAATGCTGACACGTGTGCGAAATGATGTGGCATTGGTTAAAATACGAGGTGGTGAAGTGGGGGAAACGGGAGAAGTGATTCAGGGTAATTTGGGTTTGTTGGGGATTTTGGGCGGGAAAATCGGTTTGTAAGCGGTTATAGAGAAAGTTGACCCGCGTTTCATTTGAATCTTTGGGTAAATTGCAAAAGTGGTCCTTGTGTTTGACTTTGAAAAGTGTAGTGCAAAATGACTTTGGAATTTGTCATATTTGGCCCTTGTGGTTGCAAACCCCTTTTTCCTCTATTAAACCATCTTTCCAACTTTGACACCTTTGGTCCTTTGACTTCAAAACATCCAAATTAGCCCTTGAACTTTGAAAACTTGTCATTATTTATCCCTTGACTTCAATTTAGTCTTCATTGACTTTCTTTTCTTGTTGTCAGGCTGATCCGGCTTTGATAAATTTTCTCAAATCTCTCTCTTGTACTTGTCTCTTCATTTCTTGTCGGTTTTTGGTCGTTTTTGCTCCCTTTTGTCTTTACATATCAAATCCTGCACAATAGACACAAAAGCACACAAATTTCTATCCTTTTGGCATTATTTGGCTTTTATTGGCTAAATCCCGGGTATTTTATGTATACAATTTAGCACTTATCTGTTTCCACCAAGCCTCAATATTATTTTATCAGAACAATATGGTTACCTATCTCTAACAGTAACAGGGATTAAGGAAAACCTTGATTACCTTGAGGCTACACCACACCACTATAGACGTCTACATCTTTACACTTTGGTGTGCACACACATTGACACATTTTTTGTGTACACAAACTACATGCCTAGAACCTCCTTTTATAACATAAAGAGTCTAAGACTTACAAAGGAAGATAAACATTAGACAACTAAATCTTTTAAACATTAAGGAATATCTTCTATTATCTTTATCTTCTTAAGGAGATCTTCCAGAATCTTCATATTTCTCCTACATCTTGTAGAATTCTTTAATGATAATTTTGATCCTTTTGTTTCATTCTTTTGTTCTTTTGTCTCATCAAATCTATAATTCCCAATAATCTTCCCCTATTTGATGATGACAAAACAAACAATGTTCTTGCATGAACTTTATCATAAAGCCTTTAATCAAAGCTTCCCCTGAAGTTGAGATCATGGATCTCCCTGAATGAAACAAAACTTCCCCTTAATCAGATTTCCTTTGTACCATGTCACACCAAGGATCTACAAGTTGCCAATTATACCTGTTAACATCTTCTTACCCTTTTTGTCATAATCCAATAGGGGACTTATGAATGTAAGCAACTTTGATCTTGACCACTACAAACCAATATCACACTTCTAATCCAAGCCTTCTAAATCCTCAAATTACCCACCATTAAGCACCATAAGAAAAATAAACTTGAGTAGTAGGAACTCACACTAGCAGTAGTAATAATCACTAGTAGTAGTAAAAACTTTCACCTCAATGTCACATGTAAATGGTTAAACATTTTAACAATAAGCTTCCCCTGAAACCCATATGTTAACCATCTCTTGAATCTTCAACTCTATAGGCTTTTTGTAATGATTACTGATGAAGAAAACTAAGTATCACGAACTTGATGCTAAAGTAGAATAACCCAAACTTGTGTCTTATGTCTTGTACTATCCACGTGACTCCAAACTCATACCAAGACCAAAGTATATGTAGATTGTAATCTCTTGACAAAAATCCTCATCTTCTATGAGACACATAACCAAAGTGATAGCAACATTGAAAACACCTTTGCTAGATTCGTCAAGTCTTCGTCACAACATTGAAAACACAAACAAGTTACCTCCTGCTAAAAGGTATGATAAAACACAAACCCAAATAATTCCACTTTAACTTTAAATATGTGATAATTAATCATCTTCATAACCAATTATATCAATAAATACGAGCCTTTAAATTTGTTAAGAATATGTAAACCAAAACCAAAATCCAAACAGTAAACACCAAAAACAAACAAACTTGTGTTTCTATTTTGTTTGAGATCCAAAGTATGTATGTTATCCGTTATCGCATAAAGGTAGCAGTAGTAACTCTTTTAAAGATAGCAGTACAAACACAAAAAACAACCTAAGAACAAAACAGTATTAACTGACTGCTTTTTATAACTAACAACATTAACTTACGAACGTAGTAGCATTAAGTTGCTTGGGGCATCAATAATAAAGAAATGAGCAGTATTAATTTCAAAACAGCAACACAACATATATATAATACCTTATTAAAACAGTCTTGAGTAGTTTTCAACCAAAACAGTATAAACTCGCATTTTAAGGCATTCAAATACAAATATATTAAACCTTCTCTTTAAACGAGCAGCACTAATAATCAACAAGTAGTTGAAACTACTTCTGGCAACTTTAATGCATATGACTTTGCAGCACTAAGTAATATAAGCAGCATAAATACTCAACTAGCAGCATAAACTCTTGCAAGTGAGAAGCAGCATTAAACAACCTTGGCAGTAGTAAGTTTCATTGACAACACTAATTATGTACTACTGTCCCAATCACGAAGCAGTATTAACTTTTAAAGGAAGCAGTACTAAAAATTTAACAAGCAGTACTAACTTACTCCTTCCTCCCATGCTTAGAAACACTTTATCTGTCACAAAACTGTCACTAATTCGTAACTAATCTGCATTCTCCTTCCTCCCACTCTTTTTGTGACACTTTTTAGTGTCAGTAAACTATCACTTTGTGTTGAGGAATCTTGGCAGTACAAACTTGTAACGAGCAACACTAAGCACACAAGCAGTAGTAAACCATTTAAGCCCATCAACAAATAATCCTAGCCTGATCCAATATTATGATTAAGCAAATCTGGTTCAACGTTACACTTGTCTATACGCATACACTTATGTTCGAACTAGAAGTATGAAAACCAAATAGCATTAATAAACCTTTTCCAAATCTCAAACCAGCAGACCTGCTTGTCACAATTGATTCATAAAAATCAAATAAGCTTCCATACCTGAAGTTGCTACAGCAGCAGTATTAAGTAATCAACTGGCAGTATTAATATAGCATAGCAGTCTTAATGTGACACCAAAAACTTCAAGCTTCCTTTATCCATGTCACGAATCATCAAAATTAGATATTCAAGAATCCTTGGTTGACATTCTGCTTGTTACTTGAGAACAACATCATGACTTAAAAAGTATATTCGATAAACAAACCCCAAGTAATTAGGGTTTCTAGTCACGATCAACCACCAATCAACTCATGCATCCATGACAAATATCTTCATGTAAAACCTTGTAATCCAATCGCCTGTTTAAGTGTAACGATTCCACTAAAAACCCTAGTTGAATTAGGACGTGCTTCCCCTGCAGTAGTAACTTTTATCGACATCACTATCTTGTGTTAAAACCTTTAAAAGCACCAAGATGATCATTCCAGCAACACAACTTCTACACGAAACCTATTTTATTGAATTAGGGTTTGGTGAAAACCCTAATTCACTGATTTTGATACTATGACCAAAAGTAGAATTTCATCTCTTCTTAATCTTCAAAACACGACATAGAAACACCATGTAGATCCTAGATCAAGAGCCCCGTGGCTCTGATACCACCTGATAATCCTAAAGAATCTGACAGAACCTGATAGGACTAGATCGTTTATAGCTCTAGTTTGATTAGAACTTATCTAGGATTAAATAACAAAGATAACATATATGCAGCGGAATTAAACAATAAAGAACAATAATGTTATCATCATAAGGTTTTATTATTCAAACGTTTCCACCAAGCCTCAATATTATTTTATCAGAATAATACGGTTACCTATCTCTAACATTAACATGGATCAAGGAAAACCTTGATTAACTTGAGGCTACACCACACCACTATAGACGTCTACATCTTTACACTTTAGTGTACACACACATTGATACGTTTTTCTGTGTACACAAACTACATGCCTGGAACCTCCTTTTATAACATAAGGAGTCCATGACTTACAAAGGAAGATAAACATTAGACGACTAAATCTTTTAAACATTAAAGAATATCTTCTGTTATCTTTATCTTTTTAAGGAGATCTTCCAGAATCTTCATATTTCTCCTATATCTTGTAGAATTCTTTAATGATGATTTTGATCCTTTTGTTTCATTCTTTTGTTCTTTTGTCTCATCAAATCTTTAATTCCATTCCAAACAATATTGTTGGTACTTTCCCTTCGGGACTTCTCGGTCACAACGACTCACATGAGACTCTCTCCATGCAGTTGATAGGAGTAGGGTTACTTGCATAAGCATCCGTAGCAGGTGTAAAAATATTTTCTACTTCCGAAAGCTTGACACAAACATTTATCCCAATTATCTAGCATTTTTAAGGGTGACGATTTCCCTGAGATAGTGTGGTTCTTCCTAAATTATGCATAGTTGATCAAGTTATGCATAATTAAGGACCAAACGACATCATGTCCATCCTCGTCAAAACGTTCCCTTTTCCTATGCTACACGCGTAAGTCATTTTATCGGCATAAAAAAATAAAAATAAAAATAAAAACATGATTGTTTCAAAAGAAAGAAAAGAAGATAGCATCATTCCATCTTCTATTCTTATTATTAAAAAGAAAAATATTTTTTTGAAAAGATTTATTTGACACCACAAGGTCAGTTTATGAAATTTTGAAAACACATTTTCCATTGTTTACACAAACAATTTATACAATAAAATCAGTACAATTCGCGCAACGGCATTTGTTCAACACACAAATTCGTTATTGATCTGCAGCTTTTTTAAAATCATCAATCTACAAAACATCATTTAAAATAGTTTGGTCAACGGGTCTCAGCAAATATAAAAAACAATACCCACTCAAGGACTTTGCAAACAATTAGCATACACGTGTGAAATATTTGCCAATTGAAGTCACCCAACACTCGGGGTCAAATCAATCTCATAATAAGTTAAGTGTATTAAGGTAACCACGATCTCCAAACATCTCTCAAAGTAACAACATATACCTAGACTCTCCTAGAGTTCTAAATCAAAACAATAGCTAAAGAATGCACGATCACAATGCCGGTGACATGACAAAACTTTGAGGCAACAATGACCTTAAACCAATAAGTATTTAGCTCTTGAAAACCTTCCCAATTACTAAATCCATAGATATAAAAGGTGTAGTTTTTCGTCTACTGGAAGCATTTCCGAGTCTAATATCCAGAAACATAGGGCGCCATTGCCCAGAAAGTTTTGGAACCAAGGTGAAATTACTATTTTACCCCTATTTATCGAAGCCGTCATTTTTTTTTCCAAAATTTTATCACTCCACTAAACTGGGTGTATCTCCTAAATTGTGCGTTCGCAAAATCCGAAACGACCGCTCAAATATAAGTTTGTTTTTAATAATCAATAACTTACAATTTACATATTTAGGTATTGACTATATTAATTTTGAACTTATTATCATTCAAATTCCTGGTCACAAATTTTGACTATTTTGCCAGTTTCGATGATGAACTCATTCGTCATGCGTCGATACGACTCCCATCCAAAATCCTACATATACCTAAGATGTTTCTCAACATCCTAGTTCAATTTACCAGGTCTTCTTAGACCAGAAACATTTTGAAACGTATCCAACAATCTGTTATCCCAAAGCAGTCCCCAAAGAAATTTTAACAAATTTTTATAGTTTACGAATATGAGCGTAATTTGAAATTTATTAATGCTTTTAATGTGAAACTAATTGGAGGTGATAGCCCTAAGAGCCTTCTACAGGTACCATAAATTTTTTTGAAAGGAAGTTATTTATAACATATGAGTTTATACTCCTTATTCTCCAACGGAAATACCAGATTTGACTAGTTTTAGAAAAACGACGATATCTCACTCATCCGGAAAGTTAAAATTCTATTCAACTCACCACATGTACCTTAAACATGTACCAATGTCTCAATTGGCTTTCCCAGGTGTCGTAAGATAAAAAATAATTCACAATCAACCCCACAACCTGCTGGTTACAAACTGCCGTAAAAATCCATTTTAAAATCCAACCAAACACCATATTATATCCTCCAAACGCCAATACAAAGCCATACTTTATGACTTAACACTCTTTCAAATACAAAAAACCACCATATGATTTCCAGAATCAAACATTTCATGACTTACTAAATAGATGTCGATACGAGAGAATCGGAACACAACGCCAACTTTATTCGAAAGTTCCAAAATAGCCGTTTCCAAATGACACGTTACGCGGAAATAAGTTAATAGTCGTTTTCCAAAACAATGAGGGTTCATGGGATGACATATAAAAGTCACACTCCTATCAACTGGAAAATTTCAAAACAATAGGTTACGAAACAACATATGCGATTCAAAAGCAATGGGAAAATATTCGAACTCGAAGTCGAACAATAAATCACCCAATGGGATCGACAAACTACGACGAATCAACGTCATCAAAAGATGAAAAGTAAAGTCGCAAAAAAGTTTTTGAAGATAATCATATAACAACGATATTTTCATCATGTATAAAAATGATTTTATCATATCGCATCGAAATGCTTAAAGAAATTAAACTCTTCGCAAGAACCGAATATCAAAATATATATAATCGTACACCATAGAACAATGCTGTATATATACACATATATAATTATTACTTATACCAAGTGTCACCCACTTGTTACGCACATAATATGCAATCAAATATACCACATAAGGCACATAAGGGATCGGGAACGATGCTCGCGCGGATATCGGACAACGGTGAATGACTCGTAAATTTTTTTTCAAATATTATATCCAAGGTTTGAAAAGACCTAGATCGCCTATAGACTAGTCCTCTGTGACACCATTCTGTAACACCCCCAACATATCGATATACATCAAATTACACACATTTGGGGTCTACATCACGAAACAATCACAACCAAGTCATAACAAACAACTTAAGATAGATGTTTGTTAAATAAATTTCATTATTTCGTTTGAAAAGAACAGAGTAACAAAGGTCCTCAAAACTATCGTAGAAAAATTTATTTTTACAAGTCACATCGCGGATTCATTTCCAAAATATTTCTATCATTTATTGACACAAGTTCACCGAGTCACCGTCCTTGATATCCGCGTTCGTCCCCATCCAAGCCATCTTTAATACCTAAACCTGAGATACATACTTAAAAATGTCAACAAAACATTAAGTGAATTCATAGAGTTTACAAATAACAGTTAGAACGCATAGTTGGTTCCACAAAACAACCATAACATTGCTCGTAGGGCAAGTTATAAAAGTAATGATTTCCAACTAAATAAGCCCGTGTACCGAGACTTAACACATTCATCCTATAGGATAAAATAATATCCGAGAAGTATGCCACTTCTCCTAATACTAACTACAAAATGTCCGTTACAGGATGCTCACAACTGATTCAAACCTCGGACAGGGTTGTCAAACCCAATAGATCTATTTAATGCATTAGCGTTTACCTGCCACTAGTGCAACAATGGTCACACAGTAAAAGGCATATACTCAATAGTGAATGGAATCATATTTAGCATCAAAACATATTGCGTTCTCATTTTCATAAAACAGCAAGTATCCCCCTCGTGGGTTAAAAACATTTAAAACACTTAAAAGCGAGGCTATGAACTCACCTTTATCGAAGCCGAAGATCAAATAACCGAAACAATCACGAACTACTCGACAACTAGCTCAGCCGCGACCTATAATTTATGTCGCTCGATTACTATACAATAAAGTACGATCGAATAGTGCGTGCGTTGCAACTATTGAAATAACATAAATATACATACACATGTGATGAGAAATCCACTTGCGCGTCCTAGATCCTAAACTCCACACAATTGAGTTACGATCATTCTTTCATTTATATTATACGTCACTTAATCGAAAACTTTCTATTGTTGGAAAGTTACCAATTTTAGTAATGTCCCCATTTATAACAATTTGTTAAGTCCCAAAATATTATACTTGTAATAATAGTAGCGTTTATTATTTTTATAACATCCGACAGGTTTAGTATCAACCCGTTGACTTACAAAAAGTCAAACTTAGACTTTTATTTGACTTTGACTTTATATATATATACATAATTAAACTCGACAGGTTTAGCCGAGACCCCCGAAACTCGACAGAAAATGACCAAAATGCCCCTGCAAGTTTCTGCAGGAACTATGACACTTTTAATAAAAATGCAGATTTTGACCTTGGGTTTTGACCCGTTATTACTCCATTTTAAAACTAGCAAGCCTCGTGGCAAAGTAAATGTTATTCCGAGCAACTTTTATGTTTCGCCGGAAGTCCGAAACGGACTCGAAAGTGCTAAAAACGGGCGTTTAAAATTCTGACAGCAACTAGTAAACCATAATAGCTGTTGGAAAAATTCTCAAGTTTTCAAATCTTGTTTTCGCCGTAACTTCTCTTATGAGGAGTTACGGGGCGTTCAAATTACCGAAACGCTCGTGAAAATACCCTCTACCATATTTTCTAAACTAAAATCAGATTTTACAAAATCTCGAACCTCATTTTCCACGCCAAATATTCTGCTCGAATTTATACTTTTCAAAACCCATTAAAACCTCATTTTCGCTGCATAACAACTTTCAAATATACACCTACTAACCTATTTTGATCATCCAATACCATTTCTAATCTAGTCGAACACAAGATTCAATCGGATTTCATCGCATGCAATTATCGAGAATGAATCAAATCGCGAAAGCAAATATAATACAAGTATTAAAAATACTTACAAAGCTATAATAAATCAAGATTAATAATATAAATCGTCTCCATTCGCGCCTTTCTTTTCTAGCCGTGGTTCGAACTCAAACCCAAAACACAAAACCTTAACTTTCTCCAATTTAAAACAACCTCCTCAAAATACGTTACTAATCATTTCTACAAACCATTTCTATCAAAACCGAAATGGCTTGAAACTAACACGAACTCTAACTTCAAAAATACTCATTGCATGTCACTTTTTATTAGTGGGATTCCGTCGTAATAAAAACGAGGAATTAATATTTTTTAAGCTCGGATCGAACAGCATTTGGATAATTCCGTATCTCCGTGACCGGTGTGGCGGTTTTATATGTGGTGGTGTCTGTATTCGGTTTGGGAGAGGAAGGGGAAAGAACACACAAATTTTGTCTTATAAAAATGAAAGTGTGTGTGTTGTTTGATTTTTAATAAGAAAGTGTCAATTTTGTGGAGCTTGTTGACACCTTCGGTTCCCCGAACCCCACCTACCCTCCCATCTTTTCTAATATTATATTATTGACACCTAAATAAAAGTATTTTCCCTTAAATAAAAAAAACCGATCATCAAGATGATTGAGAAAAATCTAGTTGAAGGGGGGGGGGGGGGGGGCAATGGGGGGGGGAGGGGAGGGGGGGGGGGGGCGAGGGGAGGCTATCTTGAAGTTGGGGATCGGGGGTGGGGGTTGAAGGTGGGAGTGGTGCTACTGGATTACAACTTTCTGGAGGACTAAATTAGTGGTATTTGTCGTGTGTCGCATGCGTGACGTACTAAATTTTTGACAATTAGCGCTTTGAAAGTATTTTACTCAAAATACGTTAACTCCATCGTGACTTGTCACTCATAAGTGTTTTCGAGCTAAGTTGCGTCTTTTCGTCCGGATCTGTTGACGGTCCGGAGGGCGGATGGGGTATAGGAGCTCGAGTTTTTTTATTCTAGTTTTTTTGACTGTTTAGTTGAGGTAATCGTGACTGGGGGTGAGTACTTAGGGGGTGGGTTGTGTGAGTGGGATGAGTTTAGTTTGAGAACAGCAAGCAGGCTTATAAGAAGATGAAATCGTTACGAACTATTTATTGTTTTTATTTAATTTGGTAGGATTAACTCGAGTACTGTCCATCCTGTTACGAGTATCCCGTTCAATACTCGCTCGCGGACACGAGGTCACGAACTATAGTAGATTACCAAGTATTTTATCTGACATCGTATGTTATTAAATCGTGTTTCACACTAATAAATCGAAGCGCAATCTGAATACTAAGTGGCGTATGTAGTAGCATCTCTAGTCCATCTGTGTGCTTGAGAGACAACGTATTCAAGGCGGGGCTTGAATAGAACATGTTGTGTCCATGATCGTTTGATTTTTCGTCTTGCCAGTAACCAGACAGTTAAGAAAAGATGACAATTTTTTCTTAGATCGATATCCAATTGCACAATAGACGTAGCAGTCAGAGATACGAAACATACATTGACAGAGGAGACGGTCAATGACAAGATACAAATACATTTATCACGGGCAGTTTAGTGCTTGGACACACATATCGACTATCACACAGATTAAAACTATCTTCATATTATATAATTCAACATTAGACGTCAAATTTGTGCGCGTTCGTGTCCCAAGAAGACAGACTAATCTAGGTCGAACAAACATTCAGAAGATTTGCTTTCGACTTATGCAATTTCAAACCCACGGATATATAAGGTGATGCTGCAACTGCGTCGCACATTGTCGGGCGTCGTCTATTTTACTATGTCTGCGGATAAGGACTGAAGCGTTTAATCTAGGTTACACACTCTGATTTGATTTGTGAAGCGGTATATGATACGGCTTAGTACTTGATTTGAAGTATCTGAGACTCCTACAAACAAAGCGGCGGTTAAAAGTGGGACATTAACAATAGACTTCAGCAGAGTGGTTACACGTTGGTATAGATAATAACTAGTCACGCTATGATAATCTCCGACGGAAGTCAACGATACAATATTGATAATTAATACTAGCAAATCAAAAATACAATTGCAATAGCTCTTAGTCATTTAGTCTGCGAGACAGTTGAGTTCTAATTACGTCACCAGGTCGATAACGCGGAGATGCGCGTGTGTATTGGAGCACATAGTGGATATCGCGACCCACGGCTCAGATTTCTTTAAGAATACAGGCGAGAGGAGACAAATATTACTCCTAAATTTTCAAGACTATTAATCTTGACTTAGTTATCCGTAAGCCTTGTAAGAACTATCCATATTACACTCTACTGTGATATTGGATAGATTTGCTCTTGAGCGTGATTTTGACTACATATCACATCATCGAATATATATGCGCGTGCGCACATCGTGACACAAAACCGCCACATAAACGTTGCTAACCAAAACTAAACAGATGCCAATAATCAAAGGCAATAATATATAATATAATATATAAAGTATGTTTATATATTAAATATATATATATAAATATAATATAATATTATATATAATATATAGATATATATATATATATAATATATAGTATATACGTCCATTATCCCAAAACAAAAAATAACCCCATCCATATTCAAAATCAAAACAAACCAGACTCATCGCCCTCCCGGTCTTCAGACCAATTAAAATTAAACATAAAACCGGTTGCGGAAAATATCCCGGAGTATTAGCGACACCATCAAAATGCAATAATAGCACCATTGCACATAACCACATAATCATATAAGCATATATTCGTCTATTAGTCAATTTAAAATGACTTTTTTATATCTACAAACATTGCATATAATCAATCACGCTTAGGGGGGCACAACATGCCCACCTTTGCCTCAGGTTCCGAGCTTAACTCAAAGATTATTAAATCCCCTCCACCACAATGCGTCAAAACAAAATAAAGAAGCCTCCCGCCTGTCCACGCCACATTAAAAAAATCACCATCCGAACAAGCAGGTACTTTTTCCCACCCCCACTGCCCCAGAAATCTAGCACGAGAGAAACTCACCCCCTCGCGGAGAATCCCCCTTCCCCATTCAGGCCCCGCAACATCGCCAAGGAAAAGCACAATAAAAATAATCCGGCTACCTAATTTCACAACGGTAAGAGATAAGAAGGAGTAAATTATAAAGTACGTAAATGTGATGCCCGACCATCATTCAACATAGCTTGTTGGTTACACGTAACAAAAGACCAACAACTTCCACGAAAAGGCGGGGCACCCATTCTCAAAATGTCTAGCCCCCGGACGACCCCCCCCACACCCACACCCCCACGCAGACCAAAACTCGAAACCTTCATCTACAATCTGGGAAGTAAAGTATCCTATAAACCCCCCATGGCCACTACACGTCCTAAGCCACATCACGGATTACACCAAAGCGACATAAGGCATACGCACTATCGCCCGCCAGCCCCACCATACAAAGCGGGTCACCACTCACACATGTTGAAAGGGCGCCCTTAAAAGGAGCTCCATTACACTGGCGGCGATACCACGACCGCTTAGCAAAAGGCAAGTGTGTGGGGAATCAGTAATGGAAGGTCTGGGCTACTACCCAGCAATGAAGCGCCCCTGGACCTTGTTTCGCCCAGACCCTCCCGCCCCCTCCCCCCCCCCCCACCACCCCACCATCCCCCCATATGTCTCACAAACGGTTCGTCCATCCCAAGAGTCAGTGGCGAAATGCAACACTGTCCACAACACACAACACCAACCCCCCCAGATTTGGAACCCCGCTGGGAAACCCACCCAATGGCCAACTAACACATCGGATCAGAGTAGCGGTTGACCATGGGCAACCCAAAAACGTGCGATAATCCGACCAATCCACGTATGACGACAACCCGAAACCAGTTGTCAACCTAGTAACCACCCCACACAAAAAACTACCAAAAACCCCCCCTCTCAACCCATGCCCCCCCCCCTCCACTCCCCACCCAATACCTAATACTTGAAAATAATACAATATAATATTACCATACGCCCCCGCGACAACTAACCCCCCATTCCCCCCCACCCACCACCCCGGACCCCCCCCATGCGTCCCGATCTCAAACTCCTCTCTGATCTCCCCACCTGCCGTCGTACCTTAAACCACAATACCTTTTCCCCGCGCCTACCCGATTAGTGTGCAGTCAACCCATTCCACTATGATTAAATACTTCTCCATATTCCCAAATAAACACCCCAAGTCCCAAACTCCCAATCCATTTCAAATAAACCAATCCGACCACCAGTATTAAGCCCAAATCTGGATCCCAAACAATTTATCAAAAACCCGCCACCCAAAATGAAACAATTCACCATAATCGTTTACAATTTTACATTACACAACAAGATAAACGAGTAACTAGGGTAACTCAAATTTCACCACACACACGAAACTATCAAGAAGACCCACGTGCTAATAGGACATCAATACCTGACACCTATTCAATCCAAGGAGTCCTATTGGCTGAGGAGCCGTGTAGTTGGGATGCAAAGGGGAAAAAATGAGGATATGGTTAAATACACAAAGTGCTAAGAATAGGATGCAAGAAGGGAAGCTCCACATCGTCCTGGCTCCATCTCTCGCTCACTATAACATAGAGGCCAATCACTCAGAGTGTGTAAGCTATTATAAAGTGGTTTTAAGCATAAATTTCTAGCTTATTGTATTTTTTACTTATTGGTAAATCTCTATTAAAAGGCTTGTAAACGTTTTAATCATTACTAAAATTTTAGCTTTCCTTTCAATTGGTATTGAGTTAAGCTGTATTTTACTTTAAGCAATTTGTTTTAAAATGAGTTTGGAAATTACTAAATAAGGCAATAAGCCTCTTATTACTTATAAGCTAAATCTTATCAGTTAAGCTCTTCTAATATCTTAACTGAATAATTTGTTCTACCCCTATATTATCCACAACAGAAGTCATTAAAAGCATTGAAATTGGAATGATAAGGCCAAAAATGGCGTGCTTATTGTACATTTACCAGCTTATTAAAATAACCTGGAGCTTTAGTAATCTCTAAAGAGCGATTTTAAAGTCCTTTTATTGAGTCCAAGACAAGGTATGAGTACTTATACTATTTTTAGACAATAATTCCGCTTAAGTCCACTAATATGACATCAGCAAATTTTCTGCATTTTTGCAAATTTATTCTTGTATTAGTTATTATAATTATAGATAAAAGTTTAATTTTATGTATGAAACTGGCTTATGTGAAACTGTCCATGTTAAATTGCTCATTGAAAATGTTATCAGCTTATTAGGATTAGCTTAATATCTAAAGCTTAATCTGATAAAAAAATTTGCTTATTTTCCTTTAAAAAATGTCAAATTACATTAAACCTGTTTTCATCAATTTGAGCGTAATAATATATACCATAGCTTAAATTGGAAATGTTCTGGATTTAAGGGGTGTTTTGGGATAAACAGTTGTAAGGTGATAAAATTAGTGTGTATCTGATATTTAAAAACTACAACATTAGTTTACATTATCTTTTATAAAGTCTAAAGGTAGTTATTCCATAAGCTTATAATTAGTGTATTGATGAGTTATATGCTATTCTAAGTTTGATTTATTATCAAAAATTCAAGTCTACTAGACTCAAGTTATCTTACTAAACAGACTGTTAGTTAGATTAAAAAAAGTTTGCTTAATGTGTAGTTTTAGTGTTCAAAAATTGGTTTCATATGCATCAATATTCATCTGATTTGAGAAGTAGTCCTTTGAAATAGCTTTTTAATGTAATTGAAATAAAAGAAAAGTTTAAGCTACATGGAGGTTACTGATAAGAGTCTCACAATGCATAACAACTGTGGTTTAGAGTCTAGGCTCAACTTGGTAGATTTAATTATTTATAGCTTATTGCAAATATTTTTTCAATCTGTTTCTAAGTAAGAACAGTAGAATAGGACAAAATTGATATTGAGTCTTAAATATTAAGCAGGCCATGAGACATTTAATCTCAAAAAGTCCAAAATAACAAAGTAAACTGTCATTTTCATTTAATCTTTTCTAGCTTATTTCTTAGACTAATTTGCTTAATTATGTCTTATTTGTGATCTTTGAGTCTAGTCTTAAATATGTTTTCAGTTTTTAGCTTATTTACATTGCTTATTTATTCTATTCTTAAGGCTTACAGTATGGTAATTAGTCCCTTAAAATCTCATTAGAGTCATCTGTCTAAATGTTTTTTGATGCTTTTCACTTTTATTATGTTTTCTTATTGCTAGTCATTAGTGCTTATTAGGTCTAGGTCTAGGTCTGTTTCATGTTTGTTGTTTTTCTTATTGCTTTTTGAGTTCTAAATAAGCTAGCAGATTAGTGTCAAATAAGCCAACTGACACTTTTGATCAATCTTTATTCTAGCTTATAATAAGTTCTAAGCACCCATTATAAATTTGCTTATTATCCCCCCTTATTCTATAGTAGATAAAAAGTGAAACGTAAAAAAAATATTTTGCAAAAAGGGACTGTCACAAGACTCGAACCTGTGACCTCCCCCACACCACACACACACCTTAACACTGCGCACTTAGGGAACTTTTTCCGTTATACCTTAGATCTTTAATTTTAATTACAAGTTTAGTTTTAGCTTATTTTAATTTTCACAGCTTATTGGTAAAGCTTTTTGATTCGTTTTTCTTTGTAAACCTCAGAGTTAGTATCTAGTATTTTTATAAATTTTCTCAAAATTTTTAGGATTAAGTTTAGTATTTTTTTTAGTTTAATTTTTAATCTTATTTATTTTTAAAAATGGTTTTAAAATTCGTTGAAAAATTTTAATACAAAAATATTTGATTTTCTGTTTTTAAAAGTTAGTTTTATGCATTTAGTTTAAGAAATTTGCATTTTGAATTTTTAGAGTTTTATGTCATATTTGGTTAATTAGTTGCTCTTAGTTTTTTTTAATTAGTTATTAATTGTTTTAAATGTTGTTTAGAATTTTTAATTGCCTTTATTCCTAGATTAGTGTGCTTTTATATGCTTTCCCTTTGCGTTATTAGATATAGAATCCAAAAACCAAAATTTCGATTATTCAAGCACCCGATCACGAACCGAAACAAGATTTTCAATATTCACGCTTCGTTAAGAAAACAACTCGGGAACGATTTGAATTTTATCCTTTCCTAAGGATAATTTTCTCATCAATACTTTCCGAAAATATATTTTATTAGTGATTAGATTATTACTCTTTCACAAGAGTAGTTTGCCGATTTGCTTTTACTATATATATTATACTATATTGAACGAATCAAATTTTTGGCGCCGCTGCCGGGGAAGTTGTTGTTACGATTATCGTGTTGAAGTTTGAAGATTAGTGCATTGAAGATCCTTCCCTTTGAAGTTATCATTTTTGTGAATATATATTTTACATTTCTTTATTAATTTCATTTTCTTTTATATAAAACCAAAAATACAAAAATATTTTATTTGTCTCGATTTATTTTTGTTGATTTATTAAAACACCAAAAATACTTTTTCTAAAGTATTTAAAATACCAAAAAAATAAATTAAACATTCACAAAAGAAATCGTGTTGTCAATTGTTAAATCGGCTCACCTTTAGATTAACAAACTATAAGAGAGGTATAAGGAGGGTTGATCCTACGAATCTTCCGAACCCGAAAGAGAATGGTTTTTTTTTAAAAATCTTTCACGCTTACGCTTTCTTCAGCTACTTGTTGCGTTTTCTAGAAGGGTATCTGGTGTACGTAAACCTTTGACTATCGGTTTAAAACAAAAAATCTTTTAGATTTATTTCTCTTATTTTGTTTTTTAGTGCATGTGCACCCGCTCTTCATCGAATTTAATAGTTGAATCTTCCACGATTTTGAAGCTGACGTTAAATCGTTAGACGTTCCAGCAAATGGTCGAACCCGTGCTTTTGAAATATGTAAAGAGACTCCTCCAGTTTGTGGAAGAACCCGTTGAAATCATGGAACAGGAGATCAAACGATTAAAGCGAAGTCGGATACCATTAGTTAAGGTTCGCTGGAACTCTAGGAGAGGTCCTGAGTTCACCTGGGAACGTGAAGATTCGTTCAAACAGAAATACCCACAGCTTTTCACAAACCGGGCTACGTCATCTACTACAAGGACTTAAGCTTTGAGGACAAAGCTCTTTTAACGGGTGGAGACTGTAACATTTCTCAATTTCAGGTCATTTTACGACATCTATTATTCGTCACTATTTATTTTGGTCCGATACGCGTTTACTTTTAAATTAACTTTTAAGCTAAATCGCGTAGACTAGAAATAATCATTTAATGTAAACGGTCATCAAATAAATTAAGGTTTACATCAACCAAGTACTATATAATTATTAAGAAGATAATTATTAACTTTGCGTATTTTATTTTTATTGGTCGCGTAAAAGGGTTACGTTTCGCAATAAAATACTTTTGGACACACCCCGGAAATACCTAGACTTACCTAGACTCAAACCAATACCCACTTTTAATCCTCAAACACAAAATTGTATAATTATTGTGTTAATAAACCACCAAGGCCGAATATGGGTAAGATAAACCCACATAAAATTCGTCCTTTGTGTGTTAGCTAACTAGAAAATCTCATATTGATCCCTAAGTACATGTACATCTCCTAGTAATTAAAACTAGTACTTAGTGTCCCCTAACTAACATTTACACAATGGTTAAAAACCATTTAGTCTCTCTTTTTCCCTCCCATACCCGGCTAATGCATGTATATACACACAAATCATAAGATTTCAAGTATCTAAGCATATCTTGTACAAATATTGAGCAATTAAGAGTAGTACTTGAGTGGTTTAGCATAAAACCATGAGTGATTAACTAGAAACCTCTAAACCGCCCCTCCTAGCTCGTTTGTAGTTGGTTTAGGACCAAGAGGAGCTAACTAGCTCATTTGCCTATAAATACACACTTACAACTACACTTAATACATTTCTAAACTCTCAAACTCTCTCACTAAGATAAACCTCTTCATTTCTCCCTATCTCATTCGGCTTACATCAAAACCGAACCATACACGACCCACATTTCAATTTCAAGGACACAAGGTGCATTTAAGATCGAGTATAAGGGTGTGAAGAGGGAAACACGAACTAAGGATTTGGGTATACAAGCCTTGGAGCTTAGGGTTATACGCGTGTGAATATAAACATGTTGGGTTATCTACATGATACTCCTTAAGACTCTAGGACCCTTTGTAAGTCACGACTAAACTCTTTATGTCATTTTTCCATTCATTACTTTCATAATTTAGTTAATAAGTCACGTGAAACTTGGTTGAGCAAAGTACGTGGACAAGAACATGCTTGGCTCGACCCATGCATGGTTCACGCACCCATATTAAACGTATAAGACCTTGTGTGGTGATAACAACGAATAAAACATGATTAAGCATCGAGCTAAGGCTAAACAATCATTTGAAAATACACGAATAAGGACCATAGTGACCATGGGTTCATTTTACTTGACTACGCAAATCCTATACGTAAACATTTAATGAAAACGAGACCACTTGGCTTGGGAACGTGTATGATAACTATTTAAACGAATGCATGTGTTAAATAATGATTAATAAACGTTAACGAGGGCTTAACGAAATGGTTAGAGCCCTAGAACTAAATTATTAAGCCAAGGGAGTATATTCGGGTCACTTGGGGCCCAACAGCCACTATGGAAGCACAACAGGCCCAACAGGTGGTTTCCTAAGAGACACGGCTTATTTAATAAGCTCTACGAGCTTATTAGGGACTAAGGATGCTTATTGAAATTAACACGAAGCTAGACACAACCTAGAAACTAAGCCGAACCCTTATCGAGCTTACTAGCCCACGACCAAGCCCAACAAGAGCTAACAAGCTACAATAAGCTCAAACAGCTTATTGGTAAGCTTATACAGCTTTGATGAGCTTAATGGACCTAAATATAGTTAATGGACCTTAATGGACCAAGTCTAACCATTAGAAACCTTATTCGGGTTCCTATTGGGCCCAAGAAGCCCAATAGCGAGCTTATTAGCTTATTGGATAAGCTGACCAAGCAAACAGACCCCATTGTGCTTAATAAGTCTAAGAAATAAGTTAAAACACTAATGAAACCTTTTAAATATATTTTAGGTTTGAGTTATTGGGCTCACAAGCCCAATAAGCTCGAATAAGCTCCAATAAGCTCTACCGAATTTATTTTCAACTTAATGATCTTAAATAAGCTTAATGAAGGTGTTTGTGCTTTTAAAATCCCAATTGGACCTTCAGATGGCTTATTAGACCTTAACGGGTCTAATAAGGCCCAATAAGCTCGATAAGCCAAAAATAAGCTCATCCGAGCTTAGTTATGGGCTGACAACAGCTTATATGACTTATTGGAACTTAATGAAATATAATGCCACTTGTTAGAAATTACTTGGAGTTAAAATGCGATTTTTACAAGTTAAGGGACTAAAAGTGTCAAATTTGAAACTTAAAGGTTTAAAACTATAAATACACTGTTTTAGAACTTAAGGGACTGTTTTGGTTACTTCTGAAACTTTAAGGATTTATGGGTCATATAAGGACCTAAAGTGTAAACTTTATAAAGTTGGAGGACTAAACATGTACAAGTGAAAACTTAAGGGTCTAAAGTGTAAATGTTGCATTTTCATAAACTAGAGGATCTGTTTTGTAATTATAGAAAACCTAAGGGTATTTTATAAACAAAAGTGATTTCATAAACACTTATCATATCAGACGAATTACATTCGAATAATATACAAGTTAACCTACGATTTAATAAATACGAATATTTATTAATAACATCTATACGTATATACTAGAATGTGTGAGATCGTATACCTTCTCAAGAGAAATCAAGTGAATATAAATACATAAAACATGTGCACCACCACACAAGTGATAACAGTATATATAAACTAACAAATTATTATAGTTTATACCTTGAGTCTTTAGCCTAAACTTGTAGACTAAGACTGACGTATTTACTTAGGTATCTGACGGTGTGATTTCATACTTGGATATATATTATCATTTTCAGAGGACTATTTACTAAGGTGAGTTCATAGCCCTATGTTTTACAATTATTCAAATGATTTACATCTTTGGGGTGAGAACATGCTTTGTTTTACAAATTGGACGCAAGTGTACATTTTATACTATGATTACGTATTTGCCTAAGTAGCGATAACCCACTGAGCTCATTATCATGAACTGTCAATTACTGGATTGTGAGAGCGAATGTTATAAATAGATCTATTTGGGATTGACATCCCCGTTTGGGTGAGTAGCGCTCACTGTGCCGGGTTGCCGGACAACAAACGTATACCATGTCGGATTGGGATGTTGCGGGTTAGAACATCATTCACGGGCATTTATTGGCAATTTATTGCATTCATACATGTCGAGCTTCAGTGTCATGAGCTTAGGAAAACGTAGTTACTTTTTATGATGTTTGCATTTGTTGCTTAATCATACATTTGAAAATCTTGCGGTCCTACTATTGATTTACATAAACCTATGAATTCACCAACTTTATGTTGACGTTTTAAGCATGTTTTCTCAGGTCAATAAGGCACGAGGTGCAGTGATACATTGGAAGTCAATAATTGAAGAGTCATATCAAAGATTTGGGGTCTTATTACATTTTGGGGACAATTGTTATAAACCGAAATCTTTATTTATATTGTTGAACAATTTGAAGCCATGAGCTTATGTAACAGACAAGTATTTTGTTAATCCAATGTATCTTTATCAAACGACACGTTTAGTGGTCGTTCTTATATCTTGTGCTAGTGATCTATGAAGTAACGCCCTCGGATATACATTATATTCCGCTGCTACCCAGATTTGGGGGTGTTACATAACCTTCTTAGCTTCCACCCACCTTAGGAATCTTTACATCTCCAAGAAGATCCCTTCTTAGTGTCGGTATCAGGTTTACACCCTTGATAGCTTAAATCTATGATCGCTTACTAGCACACCGACTATACTTGGTCTTGACACGTCTTCATAAAAATCACCGCTCTTAAATACTACGAACTAAACATCACTCCTTTCTAGACACACTCGTTCCAAACAATACCGTAGGTATTTCTGCTTCGGAACAACTCGGTCATAATGACTCACATGAGACTCTCTCCATGCAGTCGATAAGAATAGGGTTACTTGCATGAGAATCCGTAGTAGGGTAAAAATATATTCTCCTTCCGGAAGCTAGACCCAAACATTTATCTTAATTACCAAGCGTTTTAAGGGTGACGATTTATCCGACATAGCGTGGTTCTTCCTAAATTATGCATAGTTGATTAGGTTATGCATAATTGAGGACCAAACGACATCATGTCCTTCTTCGTCAAAACGTTTCTTTTCCATACGCTACACGCGTAAATGATTTTCAAGAAAGTTTTCAAAGTGTAAAAAAAATCAAGTTATTTCAAAAGAGAGGAAAGAAGATAGCATCATTCCATCTTCAATTCTTATTATTTATGAAAGAAAAACACACACACACATAAATATATATATATTGAAAAGAAAATTTTATTTGACACCATATGGTCAGTTTATGAAATTTGAAAACACATTTTTCATGGTTTACACAAACAATTTATACAACATAGTCAATATGATTCGTGCAACGACATTCGTTCAACACACAAATTCGTTATTGCAATTCACAGTTTTAAAATCATCAAGTCACAAAACATCATTGAATATAGTTTGGTCAACGGTCACAGCAAGTTTCAAAAATAATACCCACTCATGGACTATGCAAGATATTATTGTACACGTGCGAAAGATCCACCAAACGGAATTGTTCCACGCTCGGAATTGGGTCAGTCTAATAGCAAGCCTAACCAATATACCTATCTACATCCACAATCATACAACTCATAATCAAAAAAAAAAATCCTAGTTCCATAACCATAATAATACCAATGCCGGGGGTAGTACAAGTACAACTAAAATCCCCCAAGTAAAAGTAAGACTTACAAAAATAATATATTAAATATATATAATATTACGTATGTTTAAACCGCAAGTATGATCTACCCGGGTCGTTTCCTAACGACTAAGTGAAATTGAAACACGTTTTAAGGTTCGGATCCTGATTTGAATGAGCAAAGTGTTTGATTTGAAATAGATATGAAAATAAATTTAAATACGAACAATTAACAAATATTAAAACGCAACTAATAAGTAAATGGACTAAAATTTTACCCTAAAAATGTAAACTAATATTTACTAAATAACAGAAAAAGTGCAGGAATTTTCTAAAAATAAAAGCCCTAATTTTTTTTCTTTTTATAAAAGTTTAATTAAACTAATTAAAAATTAAACCTAATTACTAATTAAAAGACTTATATTCGTAATTAAATTCTAACTAAGGTAATGGGCAAAACAGGAAGGGACTAACGGGGAAAAAAATTAAGGTGCGAGGATTGATAAGAAAACATCTAAAATTGGAAAAAATTACAAGTATGTCACCCTGAGCCTAACCCCGACTTACACTATGGGCCTTTTAAGCTTAAAAATAAGGTGATTAAAAAGTGCTTATTATGAAAAACTTGTAAAAGCAAGTAGTAAAGGAAGCTAGGGGGAACAATTTTAACAAATAGCAATTTGGATGAAACTTCAAAGTTATGCTCTAAAAGAGCTTTTAATAAGCTGTTACAGGAAACTAGGGGTTTGGGCTATGATTTACCAAATGCTTTAAGAACTCAAATTTAATCATAATGTGAAAAGGAAACGTGGTCTAGAAAGATTATGATGTGTTTAATCTATAAATGAAAAAGAAATTTAAAGCTTAAACTACTTAATGCTACATGAAATCTGATCATGAAATAAGCAAACTCTAGAAATAGCAATAGTAACACAAATATCAAAATAAGTAGAAAACTTAATAAGTCTACCTACCTACCACTAGACTCTGAAACTTAAAGAACTTATTAAATATACTTATTATCCATATAAATAAACTATAAAATCTAGATCTAAAACTGAATTACAAATTTAGACTCTACATATTTTTCCTACTGTTTTTGGAATTTACAGGATTTTTTATGACTTTTGAAGCTAAATTTAATAGGAAAATAAGATAGAAACTGCTAATTAAGACTTAAATCTATTAAGCATATATTATAACTCAAGTCCTACTGAAAATTTGATAAACTAGTTCCTAAAATTAACTGTTCTAAAATAAAAAATGCTGAGAACACAGCAGTACTAACTGTGGTTAGTACTGCTCAGTTGAAAAATTCAGTTAGTACTTTGAAATTACTGCTGATGCAATTTGACCTTTTGAAAACGTAATAAGTAATAAATGAGCTAGAAAACTAAAACTAAAATCTAATAAGCTATAAATAAATCTAAACTTAATACTACTAAATTTGGATAGTCTAAAATTTATACTAACAGTATAACATTGAAGGTTAGTAATGGTAGTGTAAATGCTCAGCAGCTACTATACTGTGGTTAGTTCTGCTAGTGTAAAAATCAAGAGTGCACTAAACATACACCCCTTTTAGGAAATATGGCAGATTCGGAATAACTATTTAAGAGAAATCTAGTGAAAAAAGTTCTCAAATATCAGATAATAATGCTTAAAACAAACTTAACAATCATGATTAAACAACTGAATAAGCCTTAATCTAAGATCTAAACTATTTTACTATATTTTGGTTTTAGAAGTTTTAAAGACAAATATATGAAAGACTAAGATCTAAACTATTAAGCTAATATTTTTGGATTTTGTGAGTTTTTATGACAGAAATTGAAAGATAAGATTAATTTTTTAAGACAAAAACAGATGTAGGACAAACAACTAAAAAGACACTATAAGTGATCTTTATGCCATTGATAAGCAAAGATATTAAACATATAAGTAATGACTAAGCAATGAAAACTGAAATTAGAGAAGAATGAAAAGAGAAACTTACTTGATCCTTTAGCTAAACAAAAGGAACCAATAAAGGCAGCTACAAGCTCTCTAGCTTAATAATAAGCTAGAGTATTAGTCCTTGGGATCTCTTCCAAATTAAGATCCCCTTCCAAAAAGCTCTAATCCAACTAGATCCATAATAGATTTAACTGATTTAAGGTTTAAGTAAGATTATAACTGAATTCAAATAGCTCTATTTCAGCTTATAGACTGAAAGAGCTTAAAATGAGCTTATTGAGACAAATTGGCTTATTAGAGAGCTTATAACTTTAAATGAGAGCTTTGAAAATGAGATTTAAAACACTAAAAACTGAATTTCATTAATTAAAGAAGCTGATTACATTACTTGAAAAAGGAAAATTACATAAAAACACGAATTTAAGCTAGACTAAATTACTAAAAATTAGATAAAGAGAAAAGACGACCCCTTGTGTGTGTGAGAATGAGGCCTATTTATAGTGCCAAGCTGAAGCTTCTAGGCCTTCTTGCCTTGCTCTCCAAACCTTCAATCTCTGCCATTCATTTAATCAATCATTTGAGCTCCTTTTGTGGCCGTTGGATTGATTTGTGGACACCTGAGGATTGCCAGCGTGTCATTCCATTGATGTGACGTTTGTGCTTCTTTTGTGAGTATTTTAGTACAAAAACCCACATTAATTTGTGCTTTCACCATTGTTGACATGGCTTTCTTTGATGGGGATTGGCCAATGGGAGGGTTTGGTGATGTAATTCTCTGCCATGTCAGTCCTTGTCAACCGAATTGTCCTTTGTACCCTCTAATTTTAAAAACCCCTTTGTTTTGAGTGGAGGGTGAAATGGGGAAGACGATGAACAGTGAATGGGATTTACCCGCCTATTTTATAACTGAAATGGGTAAATCTCGTTTGAACTTTGGCTTTGTAACACAAATGGCCCCTCTCTTTCTTTTCTTCTTTTTCAAGTTATAAATAACTTTGGGAGGGAGCAAGATTGGTCCTTGTGGTTTCATAAAAGAGAAGTGGGCTAAGGATTTGGGCTTTTCTGGCTTCGGCTTTGTACTCTTCTGATTCTCGTGTCCGTGCTTGCCCGTTTTTGATTGTTTTCTTGTGATTTTTGACTTATCCATACCTGCACACACAAAACACAAATACAAGCATATTTTTGCCATTTTTGGTCTTGAGGAAGTTGTTTTTTGGGTAGTAATCTCGCGTAACATCATTGGACAAATATACGATTTCTTCAAATGACTCTCTCCAAAAATAGATAGATGTAGAACATGTTGATAAAACTAGGATTTAACTTGCTTATTATAGGACAAATAGGTATCAAAAAGTTAAAGTAACTTTGCTCCGTTGAACAAGATAGTGAAAGTCTACTATATGAAATGACCCTTACCACTTTCGCGGTACAACTGCTTAATGCCGCTGTCAACCAACCTTCCATCCTAACGTTGCCCTCCTCCACTGCTCTCCCTCAAATAATTGACGAGCTACCAAGAAAACTCTACCAATTCCAAATTATCGCCCATCTTTACCAATCCCAAATCTTCCCCCCTCAACCTCCCTACACCATCCTAAATATCTACCGATCTTCAGCCATCTCCACCATCGACACCAAAACCCCTCCCACTAAAACCTCATAGAACACAACCAAAATCAAACTGCTTCCCACCACCCACTCTACAACGTTTACCACAACACACTAAGCCTTAGGCCCCCGCCTAACCAGTAGCACCATGCCCTACTTTCCTTCAACCTATAGTGAACACACATAAATAATGATCAATCAAGGTGGGTCACATATTGACAAAAACAGTCATGCGAACACAAAAATTCAATATCCACACAAGCTCACAGCTCGACACCCAGCTAACGACCGCTAAAGACTCAACGACTAGATTCGAGTATAACACTACTCCACAAGAAACTTTTCTGAGTCCAACTCGCCGTACGGAAGATTACGGAGGAAACCACACAACGAGACTCTAGTCTCATAGTAAGATGAGCAACACTAGGATACTATTGCCTAGCTTCCCTTAATGATAGAGAACCGCAGCCTACGATCCATTCAAAATAATAGTAAGAAAATCCATATCAACTATGATGTACAAATAGTGTCATAAGAACCGTGCGATCACGATAGAGAATTTGATAATGAAGTGCAATTTGGAGAATTTTGTGATGCCAACGGTATTACTCATAACTTCTTGCTCTAACGCACAACCACAATCAAATGGCGTGGTTGAAAGAAAATTAGAGATACGAGAGCAAGAAATGAGTAGAACTATTCTTGAGAACGAACAAACATTACCCCAAATAGTTATTTGGTGTAATGGACCGTAGAAACTTCAACATAAAATAAACTTAACCGAGAATTTCTAATTAAAAGCCGGCATCCTAGTAAAACAACACCGTATCAAATCTTAAGAGGTATGGTAAACCTACTCTTGATTATTTTAGAGTGTTAGCGGAAGCAAAGTGCCTACATCCTAAATCACTAAAGATTACCTACCAATTCGACCCAAAAGTCTTCCAGAAGGTAATCTTTCTAGGTTACACCCAAATAGAAAAGCCTATATCATTTTAAATAACACCACTAGGCAAAATTAGAAGAATCACTCAACTGTGACATTCGATGAAAACTCCTCCACCTTGATAAGACATCACCCGTAGGTGATGACACATGACCAATATGAAGAAGAAGCTATTAGGTGGAAATCGAAAGAAAAAACCTTGATCGCAACAATGTTGAGGATGAATAAATCTACGAGATAGACGTAGAAGTAGTCAATAATCTAAGAATCTAAGAACCATCCCTAGAAAAGTCATAGGAAACCTTAACCAAAGAACCCTTAGATCACAGCCCAAAACCAAAGCCCACATTTATTGCATTCATTTCTAACCATAGAACCAAGAATGTAAATGAAGCCTTAGGAGATGAAAAGTTGGATAGTCGCCACTGCAAAGAATAAAATCAATTCATTGCTAAACGACGTTTGGGAGATTAGTTCCACAACCTAAGAATATGATAGATTATAGAACTAAATTAGGTTGATTTAGAATCAGAGTAGGAACAAAAATGGTGTTACGTCTATGAATTAAGCTATATTAGTCTTCGCTCAATTGCACAACCAACAAGAGGGCAAACGTTAATGATGAGAAACTTATGCACCAGTTGCAATACTTGACTCGATTATAATATTTAATTGCTTATGTTTTGCGCTTTAGATTTTTAAAATAAATATTCCAATGGAATGTAAACAATTGGCGTTCCTGAACAGAGTTTTATCAATGAAGGAAGGGTATCACGTAGGTCACACAACGCACCAGGGATTCATTGCGATTTCGAAAACCGAATCATGTTAATAAATTAAAAAAAACTTTATATGGTCTTAAACAACTAGCAACCCAAAGCTTGGTTTTGACGTAGATTAAAAGCTTATTCTCTTATTAAACATATCTTGGATAAAAACTGGGAATATGTAGATAACACACATTTTTACTAGATAATGAAAGTTCAAAATCACATCATTAGTATCAAATAAAATGTCTGAACAATTAATAAATTGGTTCGACTTGAGTCAGACATGTGTTATGATTGTTTGCCAAAATCATGCATGACGATTCGAAATGAGCATGATATGGTCTGAACTTTAACATTCTTCTTAGATTACAATTAAACAAATTGGGAAGATGGTATTTCTATTAATCAATCTAGTAGAATATTAAAAGAAATCTGTAAGAAATTTGGACAAGAAATATTCCTACAACCATCTGAAAACCCCCATGAGTCCACCGATACTAAACACACGAAAGAAGAAAGACGTGAGAAAGGGTTTTTCCGCCCTGTAGATAGTACCAGCCGAAGTATCGCGGACATGAAAAAGTAGTTTACTATAAACCTAAATGTAAGTATGGGCCCGATATCAAGTTTAGAGTCTGCCTTGTGCCCTCACTTCCAAGAGGCACCCACAACCTCTCACCCTAGAAGCGGTTAAACGTATCTTTTGATACATTAAATGCACAACGCAACATTATGATTTATTTTATTTACCTAAGGGGACCGGCATAGAAACCGTAGTATATGCCGACTCTGACATTCTAGAGGTAGAAATTATGTGGACCGAAAGCGCACCTTATCGGTATTTGTACGAATTCGTCAGGGATGTTGCTTGACATCTTGGCGTTCTACGAAGAAACAAAACCGCATCTTGCTTTATCTACTACCGAAGCCAATACGTAGCGCCGGAAAGATGTCAACAAGCACTATGGAGAGAAACAATATCTATTGCTACGACGTACGACTCGGACGACTTTCCTCCCAGATCAATGTACGATACTAAAATGCCGATTGACCTTAGCAAAAACCGGTGCAACACTCTCGAACCAAACACATGAAAATCGAAATTCGTCACCACTTCCGTCCGAGTATAATTTTCAAAAAAGGACATATATTATCAAAAAAGTACCGTCCATTCAACAACATTGCTGCATTCTTACTAAACCCTCATAAATGTGATTGGATTAACTATCTAAACGATCTGGTTTAGGAATGATGGAACCACATTCCATAAATCCTTATTAAGCACGCATCCTCTTTCTTCTGTCACAATTCTAGTACCGAGTTCGCATTCCCATGTTCGTGACAACTTAAATACTTTTCATCCAATACTATAAACACATTTAAATTGCGAATGCTAGGTTAAATTGTCACATCCCCTGTCAATTTTTTTTTTGTCAAAACAAAGTCAGAAATCACTGCCTGCGGGCGGCCCCCATATAGGTGGCCCCCTTATATATAAGGGACCGCCAGGAGATATGGGACCGCCATCAGAGAAAACAAAATATGTACACCTAAAACCAAAATTTTCAAAACACAAAAACAAACACCCCCTTACCAGCGGCCATTGACGAACACAACCCCAAATCCACCAAAAACTCAAAATCGACCATTAAAACTTAAATTAAAGATCAAATCAACATCAATAATCATTCCTAACATCTTTAAGATCATCAATTGTAAGTTATTTCAACCATTTTTTCATTTTGAGTCAAGGATTTCCACGATGAACACCAAAAATTTAAATTGGGTATTTTTTTCATATATTTCCAATTTGTTTTCAATTAAAACAACTAGTATACAATGTATAACTAGAAAATGCTTCCCGGTAAAAAAAGAGATATAGGATTTGCATACATTGAATAGGGTATTGTCAAAAAATTAATTACTATTTTAACCAACAAACCCCATTTCATTTTAACAAAATCACCCACGTTAGGAACACAATAAAATTGTTGTTTTGCATTGTTAATACAACTCAAAAATGTTTTCAACAACCATGCAAAATGATCTCATCAACAAATTTCGGATGCAAATTTATATGTATTTTTTGACTTGTTGTTGTTGAGCAAAAATCAAACTAAGAGCGTGCTTTTTGATTAACTCTTGAGGATTTATATTAGGTCGAGTTAATCGCAACTCCACATTTGTTGCATAAGGCACACACTAGCTCATCTTTTGCTTAACATTTCTTGTAAACCATGTGAATTTATAAATCTTCCTTATTATGGAAACATGCCTAGCAAATATGCCGAGGACTATAAAAGAACACGGTCATACATCCCAAGCATTTCACATGAATATAGCCATAACCATCCGTTAAAACAAAAATTCAAAATCCTTGAAAAATGACTTATTCATGAGGGTCGGGTGGTTTATGATGATTTCACAAATCTAAATTATGTTTGGTCTTTGTTTGGTCTAATCAACTTTGAGTGTCTCATTGACATCAATGAATAAATTTACCCTACGGTTTATTCTTGAGTTCTATAGTCCAATTTCGTCCCTCCTAAAATGTGATTTGGGAAATTTTTGTTGAATTCCATTTTCCAAGATCAATACTACTCTTTTCTCTGGAAGAGTTTCGCTGAAATTCTAGGGGTACCATGCGAAGAGCCGTATGTGTGATCACACCGCAAGTGGGGCACTCAATGAATTAGCGAATGGTCCTTCCCGGAGATGGTCCAATACCAAACATTTCTTCCACTCTGATGAATAATCAATACCTAGTCGAGTCGCCCAATGAAGGTCCTTACATCGAGTTCAGTCACAAGATAGGAAATTGATGTTTATTGAATATCAAGTTTCTTACTCGTGAAATTGGCCCAACATACAAAGACAATTAAACCATTCTTCGAGAAAATGTTTTCCTTCGGGCTGGGGGAAATAGGGATCAAAGTGCCAGTCTTGTTCTATGCCTCATGAAAGTACAAACTGCAATGCCAATTCTCTGACTTCAATCTACCTACTTTATGGCTAAGATAATGGAATGCGTATCTAGAACAATCAAACCGCATTCCTTCCTTAAGGTATGTTCATTGACCAAAATTCTCACCCATACCCTCATGAAAATCCTGAATTACAAAATCCTGCTATGACTTGTACGATCGTGTCATGTGAACCACTTTCCTCTTCCCAATAGCGAAAGCCTAGAAGGAGACCGTGGCACGAGAAAAGGGTCGAACATCTACTTCTTCAACTCCCTCCTACGGTGAACCATCTTCATCTCAACCGCACAAAAGATGATTAAGATGTTGATCACATGAAGGACCTCACATCAAGTACGGTCCTTCCCCCGTTAGTTATGTCAACTCACTTACCAATCAAGTTCCTCAAGTCTTTCAAAATCCACCTAATATTGATCCTCATCTTGAACCATTCTACACCCGCCAAACCGAAATCATCAACCGTCAAGTCCAAATACGAGATGAGCATCGTGGTGGAGTAAGGTCAATCGGAAAAAGGTCATCGAAGTGTGGATGAAACATGAAGAAGAGAGATATGAGAATTCTCTTTAATGACATTATTATCTATAATAATACTAATCTATAATGATAATGTGTCTTGATTTATGCTACTTATTAGCAACTTATTACTAAGATGGGCAACCTAGCTAAGCCATGGATGATTCTTTACAATTTTATCATCCCAAAACTAAATGTTTTGCAGCACCTAGAAACATTTAGTTATGCTTAATATATTATACATGTTTATGAACATGTCAATTTTTATGCTCTTTTGAATTGAACCTAGAATGCATTGTACTACATGTTTGATTGCTATGGCTTAAATGATTTCGGCTTGATTAATAATAGGATTTTTAGAAATATGTTAATCTAAGCATTTTAGAAATTTCTAGAAATTTTTTTTAAGTCTCTAGAAAACGGCCCCCTTAAACACTAGGCGACCCCTTTATATATAAGGGACCGTCAGTCCTTTAAGGGACCGCCAACAGAAGGTCACGGATTCTCCACTGTGACCTCCTGATTTTCTGTACAGTTGACCACTATCTCATCTAGGCCTAGCTAAATTCTACTTTTTGATAAACATACGTTGGAATCAAAATTTTTTCAAACCTCAGCTTTAACTACTTCATCTATCTTCTTCCACCTAAATTAATGAACAATCTTCCATCACCTCATCAACCTCTTCACCCCACTCAACCAGACTTCCACCAATGCCTCCTCATCACAATCCTATCAAGAAATCAAAACTCACATAATCCCCCTAGAAAATTATTTTTGTTAATATTTCTAGGTACTGAAAGAAGTGACAACAACACCCTCGACCCTTACCACTTCTTCTTCTCCAAGTGCATCCAAATGCACCATCAGAACAAAAACACATCATACAAAAAGCAACCCCTAAGATAATTCAGACAACAACTTCATCCTCCTTTCAATCTAAGCATACAATTATCACCAACATCCTTCAAATGAACAACCTCTCCTCAAACTCAAAATCCTTTTCTACAAAACCTAATGGATGTTCCTCCAAGACCCTCTAATCCTCAACTTATTCAAACCATCTCCCCATTCGATATCACCCTCTTATTATCACCAATCACACCCTCTTGAAATTCCATCAAGTCCACCATCAACCTCAACCTCCTATCAAGGACACCCACTTTACTACAACTATCATAACTATCAGGATCAACTGTGTTTTGTATGTTTCCACATCCGTAACCTCTACTTGAACCTCGAGGATGAAAGAACATTATGTTTGCACATCTTGAATACCTTTATAAAACAACCGACCTCACAAACTCACTTTCCCACCTCCACCCTTAAATTTCTCTCATCTAAAAGACCTAATAATAGGAAAACCTAAAACCATTTTGTCTCAAAATCATGCCTATTGAAATCTACTAGATAAATGTTTTAGCTTATGCTCAACCCATGCTAATTTATCTTAATGTTAGGTTATTTTTGTGTTGTATGAAATTTTAAGAAATTGAATTGTCTTGTATTACTCATAATTGTCCTTGTATCTAAATAGGTTTATTTATGCCTTTGAATGAACTTTAGTTAGCTTCTAATGTGTGGATTGAATCTAAAGATAATTGTCATGCTATGGTAGTTTTTCTCTTGAAACCTCTAATCTTGTTTGTAGGCAAACAAATTATCGTAAAGATTCGATCCCTTGTTGGCCCGAACAAGGGGTGAATCTACATCAAGAAGGAGTCATTAATCGTCGACTTATCATTCTCTCTACTCTACTCAACTCGACGATCAACCTTTTTGGATTCGACAAAAGGGGGAGAAGTAGAATTAAACTCATTAATAAAATATAAACCGTTAATAATATATACTAAATGAGTTTATATTTTGTCATCATAAAAAAAGGAGAGATTGTTAATACAAATAATGTCCAAAAACGTTATTTATATTTTTTGACCTCTCAATGTTTTGATAATAACAAAATGTGAAAACGTTTACGATAAAATTAAACGTTTTATAAATTTTACATTCATTCAAAATTCTATTTCTATGATTAATCACTTAATGTATGGATAAACAAATCATTAAACATGATTAGTGATCAAGAAAATAATTTTTTCTTAAATCTTATACTTCCACAAAAATGTTTTTATAAAAATATAAAAACAAATTATTTATTAATTAAAAGAAATGTTTTATTAAAATCATAAAATTTGAATTTCAAATTTTCCCCCCAAAATGGAAGGTTCCATAACAGATACAACCTTTACCACAAAAGGACAAAAAAGGGAGCGGAGTCCAGTGGCGGCCCCCTTATATATAAGGGTCTGCCGGGATCGTCACCAGCAACGGCTACTTTTTGTCCCCTATAAATACTGGAAAACCCATTTAAAAATCAGACTTCCTTTTGCCAAAAATTCTATCAGATATAGTTTTCTCTCTTCTTCCTTTCTTTCTAAAACACATATCTTGATCACTAACATACCTTAATTTTGTTTCAAGTGATTAATTCTTTCTTCCTCCCTTCTTACACCTATAATCATAGTGCTAAGAGAAGAACAAATCGTATTCTTCTACATACGAATAGTTAACAAGTGATCTTTCTCTCCACTCTACCTTCCAAGAACACAAACATTCATTAGATTTATATTGTTGTTGTTGTAATTAATTGGATTCAAGTGAAGATCCAAGTGTGTATATGTATATTGTTGTGATTTGGATTGTGTGTCAATTCAATATGTGTAATGCTTGTGAGTGTTGTTGAAGACTATGAAGTCTAGATTGTTCTAGCAAAATTAGGACTAACATCTAGCTTAGTGTTCGGAAAAGAAGTAAGCGAACTGGAAACGAATTTCTCCGCCTAAAGGACTTGTTGACGTTAGTGGAAATCTCGAGTGGGAGTGCTGCAGGGAGTGAATAGGAAAGAAGAGGTGCTTCGATGCCGAACCACTATAAAATCTCGAGTGTCTTGTTTGATCGTTTCCTTTTCTTTATCTCTTTACATTATTACTTGCATTATTAATAGTTTAGTATGTGAATTCATATTGTTTTGGTTGATGTGACATACATCTCGAATCAAACTATTTCTTAAGCAAACTTTTAAAACGCTAATTAACTGGTAACCCACTCATGGATTATGCAAGCAAGTAACATACACATGCGAAAGATTCGCCAATTGAAGTCACCTAACACTCGGGGTCAAATTAATCTCACGCAAGCCAAGTGCCTCGAGGGTAACAATGACCTCCAGGCTTCACTCATAGTACAACCTATACGATTACATCTCCTCTTAACTTATAACCGAGAACAATTACAACAATTGTAATAGCAATGCCGAGAATAACATACATACATACCAAATTTTCCAAAAAGGGATACATCATTGGCTTTCAAAGCCAGTACATCCAACCGTAATGGTTCTAAGTTTCCAATACGTAAACTTCATATACATGAACTCTCCTAGAGTTTTAAATCAAAAGTAATATCTAAAGAATGCACGATCACCATGTCGGTGACAAGATAAAACTCTGAGGCAATAATAATCCTCAATCCAATGGACCTAAATCTTGGAATCCTCCTACTTACTAGTACGTGGACGGTAAAAGTATGAGGTTTTCGTCTACGGAAAGCATTTCGAGTATAATTTCCAGAAACATAGGGCCCACTGCCCAGAAAGTTTCAAAACCAAGGTGAAATTACCATTTTGCCCCTATTCTATCAAGGCTGCCCTTTACTAAAATTTCATGGCTACACTAAATTGAGTGTATCTCCTAAACTGTGCGTCCGCAAAATCCAAAACGACTGCTCAAATCTAAGTTTGTTCGATATCTAGAACTTACAGTTTTACATATTTAGGTGTTGCTATATAAGTTTTTGAACTTATTACTCATTCAAATTCCGGTCTCAATTTTTGACTAGTTTTGCCATTTCTGCGATATCTCATTCGTCGAGCATCGACGTGACTCCATCCGAATTCCTACATGCACCTAAGAGGTTTCTCTACCTCCTAGTCTAATTTCCTAGGTCTTCATAGACCAAAAATATTTTAAAACATACCTAACAAGCTGCTATCCTAAAGCAATCCTCAAAGAAATTTTGACAAATTTTTGTAGTTTATGAAAATGAGTGTAATTTGAAACTTATAGATGCTTTTGATGTGAAACCAATTGGAGGTGATAGTCCTAAGAGCGTTCTACATATACCTAAGTTTTCTTTTGAAAAGTTATTACAAAAATATGGAGTTATACTCCTTTTCCCAACGGTATACCAAATTTGACTAGTTTTAGTAAAACGACGATATCTCACTCATCCGGAGGAGATATGACCCTATCCAAAGAACCACATACACTTAAGACATATGCCCACATCCATATTGGATTTCTCAGGTGCCTTAAGACCAAAAATAATTCACAATCAACCCCACAACCTGCTGGTTACAAACTGCCGTACAATCCATTTCAAAATCCAATCAAACACCATTTTAATTCCTTCAAACGCCAATACAAAGCCATACCCAATGACTTAACACTCTTTCAAACACATCAACTCATGGGTTTCCAGACCCGAACGTTTCAAGACTTACTAAGTAGAGGTCGACACGAAAGAATCAAAGCACAACACACCAACTTTATTCGAAAGTTCCAAAAATAGACGTTTCCAAACGACACGTTATGCGAGAATATGTTAATAACCGTCTTCCCAAAACGATGAGGGTTCATGGGATGACATATAAAAGTCACACTACCATCAACTGAAAATCAAAATGATAGATTACGAAACAACATATGCGAATCAAAATCAATAAGAAGAGCGTTCAAATTCAAAATCAATTAGATAAATCACCCAATGGGATCGACAAACTATGACGAATCAACATCACCAAAAGATGAAAAGTAAAGTCGCGAAAAAGTTTTGAAAATAATTGTATAACAATGATGTTTTCATCACGTATCAAAATAATTTTATCATATCGCATCGAAATGTTTAAAGAAATTAAACTCTTTGCAAGAAGCGAATATCAAGATATATATAATCATATATCATAAAACGGATGCTGTATATATATCTATATTCATATATATAATTATTACTTGTACCAAGTTTCATCCACTTGTTACGCACATAATATGCAATCAAATATACCACATAAGGCTTCTAAGGATTGAGAACGATGCGCGCGCGGATATCAGACAACGGTGAAGGACTCGTGAAAATTTTCCGAAAACAGTTGTAGTCCAAGTTTTGTAAAACGACTTAATTCACTACAACTCGTGCTCTGGTACCACTCTGTAACACCCCCAAACTACGATACGCAGCGGAATACAACATTTGAGGTGATACTTCAGAATACATGCACACGAGTACCAGTAAACGTTCCAAAGATACGTTTATAAAACACAATTTCATTTATTAGAAAGATCAGAGTTACATAGGTCCCAATACCATTATAGAAATTATTTCTAAAAGTCACAACACGACTTGATTTCTAAAACACTTGTTTAATTAATGACACTACTTCACCGAGACACCGTCCTTGATATCCGCGTTCCGTCCCATCCAAGCCATCAATAATACCTAACCTGAGATACATGCTTTAAAAGGTCAACAAAACATTGAGTGAATTCATAGAGTTTACAAATAACAGTTAAAACGCATATTTTGGTTCAACAAAACGTATAACGTTGGCTTGTAAGTCAAGTTATAAAAATATTGATTTCCAACAAAAGAGCCCGTGTACCAAAAATTAACACATTCATCCCGTAGGACGAAATCATGTCCGAGAAGTATGCCACTTCTCCTAATACTAACCACAAAATGTCTGTTTGACAGGGTGGTCCCAACAGATTCAAACCCCGGACAGGGTTGTCAAACCCAATAGATGTAACATTTCTGATTTTCACGTATTGTACGACTCTTTAATGTCAACAATTTACTTTAGCCCGATACGCGTTTACTTTTAATTTTGATGTTTAAGCTAAATCGCGTAGACTAAAAAGAAATCATTTTGCGTGAATGGTCACCAAATAAATTAAGGTTTATGTCCAGTAAGTGTCTAGTAATTATTTAAGTAATAATTATCAAACTTGCTCAGTTTTATTTGGATTGGTCACGTAAATGAGTTACGTTTCGCAATAAAATATACTTAGACGCACCACGGAAATACCTAGACTTAAACCGGTACAAATTTTAAGTATCTAGTCACAATATTTAATCAAAATCTTGTGCTAGTGTCCCAAAACCCACGTATGGGGTCAAGTAAAAAAATCAAGGAAATCGTGTATATATATATCATGATCACAAAAATCCA